>KV424004.1:46487-68972 GCA_001632435.1 Calocera cornea HHB12733
CTCCCCCGCCCCCTCCTCCTCCTCCACCGTCGCGGCCTTCCCGGTCAACTCCGCGTCCTTGGTGGAGTTCTTTGAGGCTGGCTCCGACGGTCGGTACGACTTCACAACATCGGACCAATCCCGATGTGGCGAGATCTGGTGATTCCTCCCACGGCAATCCACCCTTCCCTCCTGATGGTGCTACTTCTCCTCCGCCTTCCATCGGGGAAGCTTCTCCTACCCAAACGCGGACATTCAACATCGACTCTGCAGAAGCGTACGATGGTCTTCCCGTTGATGATCTTGAAATCCCCTTATCTCTCCCTCCCACGGTTGGCGACCTCCATCGAGCGACTGAGGCGCCCCTTCAATGCTGTTTTGACGTGCATCCAAAGGCGGGGGTCCGGGCTATATGTCTCCTAATCGTCCATCTGCATTCTCGCTACGGTCTTCCTCATCTGGCCTGTTCTCAGCTGGCAACCTTGCTCTACACTGTCCTGATCTACTTCGGCGTGCTATCACCCCTGGCCGAAATGACGCAGACCTCGGCCCCGATTCGTACGCTCAACACCATGTACAAGCGCCTGCGACTGTGGGACCGTTTCGACGTCAAGACGCTGTGCCCGAAGTGCTGGGCATTTGAGAGATTTGAAATCGCGCAGATGGACCCAGACTGGCTGGACGATATTGGTCTGGAAGATACCCAGAGAACCACTGACTCGGAGAAGGACTTCCAGAGATACTGCCCGCGCTGCAACATGCCGCTATACTACTTGCCACCCAAATCTACCATCCCCCGTGCACTCCGGCAAGCACCTTATGACTTGCTGTCCGTCCAACTGGCAGAATTTCTCGGGCAGCCTGGTTTCGAAGACGCATGCGAGAGTTACTTGGACGATAGGCGATTCCCCGGCGTCTACTCCGGGCTGCAAGATGGGTCCGTCTGGCAAGATATGCTGATGCCAGACGGTACCCGATTCTTCCCTCGAACCCGGCAGGAGGCAGCTCATCAGGATGAGCTGCGACTGGGCGTCGCCTGCTCGTGCGATTGGTTCAACCCGAATCAGTCGTCTTTCGCGGAGTCCCATTCAGCTGGCCCCCTTTCGCTTTGCATTTCAAACCTCCCACCTGAGCTTCGGTATGTACACTGCATCTAATGCTCGCTCTCCCTGAACGTCTGTATAGATTCCGTGTGCACAACCTCGTCCTCATCGGCATACTTCCTGGGCCCAAGGAACCCACAGGAGATCAGCTACAACGTTTTCTCCGCCCCCTCGTCGACGATCTCCTTCGGCTCTGGAAAGAGGGAATCACTATCAGGACCCCCAAGTATCCACGAGGTTAGTAGTGCCTGGTCGATGCGACTTCACAACTCACCCTTCACCAGGTCGTCGAGTACGCGTCGCCCTCCTAGCGATCATCTGCGATCATCCTGCTTTGTGTAAGATGTGCGGTTTCGCTGACCAACGCCACAATGCTCGACCATGCACCCAGTGTGAGATCTCACGGGCCGATATGTTAACGAAAGGCTGGGAGACCGACCATGTACCTCTCGGCGACGGGCAGCTGCACAAGCGTCGCGCTGCTCGAATGTACGCGCTTCAACAAACCAACGCGCCAGACAGCAAGATTCAAGCCTATTTCACTCGATACGGGGCGCGGTGGACGGAATTCAGCCGTCTACCTTACTTTGACCCGGTCACAATGGGGGTAATCGACCCGATGCACACCTTCCTGCAAGGTACGTGCGGATCTGTGACACCGACATCTGCTGATGTCCAATAGGCCTTACCAAGACTCTATGGTTCAGCAATTGGGTCCAAGGTGGCAAGCAGGGAAAGAAGCTTCTTCGGGAAGGGACTGCGGCAGGCACTCGACGCGAGCTGGACGCCATCCACGACACACTAGCGATGTTTGAGATGCCCGTATGGTACGCTCGCCTCCCAAAACAGGTGGGCGAACCCGGAGGTGGCAGCTTAACCTCGGATGAGTGGAGGTGTCTGGCTGTGCTGTACGGACCTGCAGCGGTAAGCCTGCCAGACGGTCTCTCAAGCTCCCACTAACACGCAACAGATCCCACCCGTCCTCATCGCCGCTGGGCATTCCGCCGCTGCTCGCAACTACCTGAAGCTGGCCGCCTCGATCAAGATCTTTATGAGACGGGAGATTACCCAGGCCGAGCTGGAGCGCGCGGAGGACTTGTACAGACAGTTTCTCAGGGAGTATGTTGAGGTAAGCTTGGCGATTCGAAGTTGTGCCCGTCTAGCTTGCTAGTCGGTACAACTTCACAACTCACCTGTCGCCCGGTGCTTCCTTCGAATCTGACCACCAATTCTGCAGATCTATGGCGCTGAGAACGTGACTCCTACTTTCCACTGGATTCTCCACATGGCGGCGCAGATTCGACGATTCGGCCCCGTTCACGGCTTTTGGACCTATCTCTTCGAGCGACTCAACAAGCTGCTGAAGGGGTTCGCTACAAATGGGCACAAGGGCGGTGCGATGGAGGTTACCTTTGCAAGGGAGCTGAAGCGGGAGATTAGCCTGTCGCGCCTGGTAAGCAGATCCTTCACCCTATCAGACTGTCTAACATCTATACAGAATCATGTACTATCGAGCCAGCGGGAAGACCCGCTGGCTCGGCTCCTCGCTAGCGAGCTGCAAAAGAGCCCTGGTGATCTGTCCCGAACTGGAACACTTGCTGCTATCGCAGCTGAAGCTCAAGATCTGGTTCAAATCCAGGGCGGCAGCCAACCTTGCCTACCCGCGGGCCGAGAGAGAAACCTCGTTCTGGAGCATGAGCTGCAACATCGTCTTCTGGACTGGTATCGGCGAGTTCACCCCCAGCTGTCGATCTATCATCCTGGGGAGCCCACGGCGCCATGGCGGGCCAATTTTCTCAATCATCGAGGAACTTTCTACCCCAAACTGCGGCTGGACGGCAAACGGATCCTAGCTGTGAACGAGGAGAAGAGCAGCAAGAGCGATTCTCTGGTGCTACTGCAGTATCAGCCTGGAACGCAGTGGGTTGGTGAGCTTTGGGCGGTTGTGAGGCATTCTCAGGAAGGTGTAACCCCCCCTGTGACATTCGCGCTCGTAGCGTGGCTGGTGCCGCTGCAGGATACCCCTCTGCATGCAGACCTGTATCGGGATTTGTGAGTGGGTTCCCCCTTTCAGTGCTTCATGTGTACCGACTCGCAGTCGGTACACCTTCACAACTCACGCCGACATTGCTGACAAAGATGTCCAGAAAGGAACTCGAAGTTGATTTCTGGAAGTACGATGTGTACCAAGGGCCAGACGACTTCGGCCCAGATGCTCTGGTTGCGGCAACCGACCTTTGCGGAATGGCCGCGCGATGCACGATGGAGGTGGGCGGGCGACGGATATGGATTACGACGGGCTTAAGCAAGGTACGGGCAGACAGGCACAAGCGTCTAATGTGCTCCCTCCTGACTGACTATCTACTAGAATGGGCGCTCTTTATAGAGATATACTACCAAGGCAAGTGTTTCTTGTACGTATCAGCGTCCTTGTCAGCCGCTGATCGAGTTATCGGGCAGATGATGCTGTACGCAATGATGATTGACTGGTGTAATGGGTAAGCCATAGTACGCCCCGGAAATGAAATGGCCGACTGATGAGCAAGTGGAATATTGCTAGATGTTCTTTATCGGTCGGCACGACGACACCACAGACCTTCGGTTGTGCGTCCCCTCAAAAGGGAGGCGCAGCTAGCATAGAACTCGCGATGTGGGGCGCTCGCGCGCCGAACGACGCTGGCCATCCCTGGCGACGCTTCCAGTAGGACTCGTCCCACTTGGGCAGCTGGGTTGCTGCCCAGTGGGGATCCAGCATGAAATCGAAAGGAATCACCTCCGGCATGCGATGACTGACGTTGCCCAGGTCTGCTCGAGGTTTCTCAGGTTTCTTCTGGGTCCTGGGTCTGCCTGCGCGCTGCGCCTTGAACCATTCCCAGAGCTGAGATCATGTGAGTGATTGGTGTCGCGCTTGGAGAATATACTAACATGGATATGCATCCAAGCTGGACGCCGCATTTCCAAAGCTTCGATGCGTGTTGAGGAATCCCGCATCTGAGCCGATATGCTGCCCCTCTCGAAGAGTGCTTGCCGCCAGGCCGGCGACTGTATCCCCTCCTCATCCCCGGACCATTCCTCGCCCATCCACTCCTCGTTGACAAGCTCCAGCTCCACCAAGGTATGATCGAGCTGATTGTCCTCGCAGAACACCTTGATTCCTTTGCGGATCTGGTCAGCGGCCTAAGTGAGGGGTAAGTACAGCTCAAATCGGCGATACGGAGAAGATGCTGACAATGTTGCGTCTTTCTCTGCGTTTGCCCTGGCGTCTGCGGAGCGCACTAGCAGCACCGTTGTCTTGGGCATCATGCACCTGCTTCTGCCAAACCGCCTTCAGTCCAGGCCACGACTTCTGTCCCAGATCGATGAGAACGTTCTCGTCGAGCCAGCGGGTACGATAGGCAGGAGGCACAACACCTTCCGCGCTCTGTCATGAGCGGTGAGTTGTGAAGTCGTAATGACAAAGAACCAGACGCTTACCATCTGAGTGCGGATTACAGCGTCCGCAGCACGCTGTTGAATTCGGAGATTCACGGTGTCGGAAAGAGTTGCTTTGAAGTCTGGGATCAAGAATGGGCCAGAGCCTGCCTCCGCATCTGGGAGCGGACCACCCGCGTTCGGCATCGTGCGGCCGGGCGCATACCCAATAAGGCGTTGCATAGTGGTCCGCATTTCGCGCTATCATTTGTAAGTGTTGAGAGCTGCTCATGAGACAGACTGAGACTTACCTGCAGGACTTTCTTCATCCGAAAATCTGTTTCATCAAAGCCTGCTTTCACCATCTTGGCCAACGCCCCCGCAACCCGTTTGGGATGGTTCGTGCCCTCTTCTTGGCCAGTCTTCAGAGCAGGTCTTCTCTTGCTGGGAATGCTGAGGGGAGTAAAGCGGCTGTGATCGTCCCCCTCATTGCGTGATTCATCGATGGGATCAACCGGAGGCGTTTCGGACGGTTCGTTGCTGGTGGCCGGCCTGGTTTGGGTGTCGAAAGAAGACAGTGTGCGAGGCAGGGGAAGCTGGGTTTTGGGAACGGAGCTGGGGAAGGCGGAAGGAGGGTCATTGAAGAAAGCACTGGGAGGCGGAGATGGTGTAAGAGGCGGGCTAAGAGTGGAGAAGGAAAGATAGGGTGAGTTGCGAAGTCGTACCGACTGAGAGAGAGAAAGGACTAACACCATCAACGCAGGGCGAGCGCTCAACTCCTGGGTGAGGAACTTGATCCTCCGACCCCTTGCGAGATGGTCAGGCTCGCTGCTCTGGGCGTCATATACCTGGATCAAGTCACGGATCTCCTCCACAAGGTTCATCGTCACGAGGAGGCCTGGGTCGACGGAAGGGACAGCGAACAGCGCGGGGTCGATCGAGGATTGCATGGCAGCTGGATAGACTAGGGGGAAGAGGATCGAGAGCAAGCTAGGGGATCTGCTTTATAGTCGGGAAAGCTGGTCTTTCCGAGTATGAAGCAAGAAAAAGTAGCTAGCCTTCCGTGAGATTTTTCCGTATTCGAAAAGATAATCAAAAGCGGGCCGTGTTAGGAAGCCTTTTCTATCAATGATTGAAAAGAATCAAGAATCCATTCTAGGCCTAGGCTATACTACTACAGCATGGATCGGTCATCTATCCTAGTACTAGAAGAGGCCGTGAAAGGGTAGTTGGATGTGCAATGACTAGGTGAAGCGGGTTCACCTTCCCGACGCTCGATCAGGTGACCTTTGCGTGCCTGCCATAGCCCCCAAAAGAGACCCCTAAAACGCGGTGTCTGGGTGTGTGCGAGAGCGTTGGATCGTCGCTTCGAGCCCGTCAGGATTTGGCGATGCAGCGGCGATAGTGAATATGACGCACCGGCTCGGTAGAATGAGGTTGAGAGCCATATGCGGAGCGGCACCTTGGCAGAAATTCGACTTTGGAGGACCGGAGGTGGAAGATGGCAGTTTAGGACGATGTCTCGGTCAGAGGACTGGCTGATAACGCGCAAGACTCATGGTCCTGGCCAATCCCGCCGAATTTCCTTCCGTGGGTGCTTCTTAGGCTGGTAGAGCGGCCATATCGTGCTGCGGAAGATGGTGGAGATCGACAGCACAGTTGGTGCATGTACGTATCGTGTGTGGCATATGTTCCCCTCGACAGGAAGAGTTCCGACGACTTGGTCCGCTCCTCCCTGAGGGGTAGACCGTTATGACGGTGGGAGGAAGTCAAGTGCAAAAGAAGCTCGCTCAGCGCTTCTGGCACAGCCGCAGCGGCGTACTCGGCATTGCAGCCGCGTCATCTTTAGCAACGTGCCTCATGCCCGTCTTGCTTACTCGGTCATTAGGGTAGTGTGATTCGAAGTCAAGCGAGCACAGCCTGATGATTGGCATCCGGAGGAGGTGTCTAAAGAGGAACCAAACACTAAGTAAGGTTAGAGCGTAACACCTCTCGCATAAAATAATAGAGGTCCCCAAGCGTGCGAACAGACGTTGGATATGTCGACGGTGGTGACACCACGGGCAAGGTGTCGTCGAAAAACAGCGAGCGAACCGGAGCGGAAGGGTCTGGATTCTCTGGGAGGAGCGACTCGTCGGGGCTAGAAGAGGACTGTACTTGAGCCAGGGAGGAGGTAGCGGGAATCTGCCCGGCAGTGATTCTTTCAAGTCTTTCGACAAGCTCTCTCGAGGTCGGTCGGTCGGTTCCATTTGCCTTCCAGCAGTCTTCCAGGATTGCCCACATATCATCGCACAGCCCCCTTTCTTCCGCCTCCCTGCCAGGATGCGCTGGCCGCTCTCCCACAATTGTGATCTTGTAAAAGACTCCGTAGGCGCTCTGGGTCTCATGAAAAGGGACACGACCGGCGTAAAGCTGGTAGACGACCATGCCGAAAGCAAAAATATCCGATGCGGGCGTAAAGGAATCGGAGGACTTCAAGCCGTAGCTCTCCGGATAGAGTCGTTCTGGCGCCATCCACCGTACATGGCTTTGCGATGGGCTGAAATCTGACTCTTCGATGCCTGGCATCCCATGCATCACAGGGGACAGACCGTAGTCGGTCAAACACGCCTGGCCTGTTCGTTGGACCAGGATATTTGGCTACCGCGTGTCATCAGCAATCGAAGACAGCGATCTATGATTTGGCGGCATACCAGTCTCAGATCACCATGTACGATCGCCGGCACTTGTGCATGTAGGTACTCCAGGCCACGCGCGACATCCAGCACCTGACGCTTGCAGTTAAGGACATCCATGCCTCCGTCGCGTTCGGAATGCTTACCAACGAAGCTCGAGAGTACATTGGGTATTGAGCGAGATATTTCGATATGCCAGAGTCTCCCGTCCATGGCCAGACAATGGCAATGCCAAGCTTATTCTCACAAATGCCGAAGGGTGTAAGGACATTCGGATGTCGAAGCTCTGTCCAGCGTTTCAGCTGCTTTACGAGCTCCTATACAGTGTCATGTTCATCTTGACTTATCGAGGTCACCCATGCGCACCTCGAGCCGTCCTTTCGAGATCGTCTTTGCCAGTACCCGGATCACCTTGAGCGCGACGTTTGTATCATCGTATGATGCGAACCATACATCGCCGAATGCGTTTGGCAGTGATACCGGTAAGCTAGAGATGTTGGTGATACGAGGCATCATGTCGTCTGCACCGAGAATATTTTGTCGGAGAAGGATATGTTCGGGGCTTTGATCGGACATGGCGAGAGGTACTTGTGCAGGTCGGCCGGTACAAAACGAAGAGGAGGGCGAACTGTTGCAAACAATGGCTGGCGCCTTTAGAATGTTTTATGTCTCAAGATATGTCCATCAGTCAGACGAAACCGGAAAAGTGATTGAGAGGAGGCATACATTCTAGCCCCAGCAAGCGATCCCGGTGGGCCATGCCGTCCGGGTCCAGATGTGAATTGATGGTTCTGCCCCGATGGGGCCGCGCAGTTTACACGAGGTCTGCGCGTGGGTACTACAGGGTGATGATGCCGTCCAGCAGGCAGTCACTCCAAAATTGATAATATGTAGTAACATACAAAACAACGAGCTACTGCATGCGATGTAAAACATCGGCTTCAGAGAAGTGGTAGATCAAAGCTTGTGCCGCAGCTCCATAGTAGACGAGTGCATATTCGACGTAGTCGCTGCTGGGATCCGTTGTGTCAGCTGAGTGGTGCTTGGCCTTTCCTCCGGACGGCTACACCAGCAATCTTGCATGATAGCCCACATTTCATCACTCAATCCTCTCTCCACAGCCTCTGCGCCCGGATGAGACGGCTGCTCTCGGGCATGCACCGCACGAGGTACCACGTATTTGTTCGTGATATGGTGAAAGGGTACCCGATCTGAGTAGAGCACATAGGCGACCATCCCGAACGCGTATACGTCTGATGCAGGTGTAAAAGACCCGATTTGTGTCTTCCCATATTCGTTGTTAAAGATCAGCTCTGGTGCCATGAAGCGCGGGCTGCCGGTGTAACGGTCGAAATCCATCAGATGGGCGTCGGGATCTCGCAGAAAACCAGCCATTGCAAATCCGGCGACACACACTTGTCCGGATGGTCGCACTAGGATGTTCTCCTATTGGCACTGGCATAAGAACACTCCTGCCATAGTCGGTATATCTTACCAGTAGGAGGTTACCATGCACGATCGGAGGTTGAAGCGAGTGCATATAGGCCAAAGCATGCACAACGTCGAGCACCTGCAGCGTCAATAGGTCTCGCTCAGTTTCATTGTTACAAACCAGCTTACCAGAGGAGAACGCCGTGCCTCGGGGTATATCTTCAGGTAGTCTCTTACAGTCCCATGCTCCATCCAAGGCGATACCAAAGCGACACCATGGCGGCCGCGTTCACAGACACCATAGAGCTCGAGGAGATTTGGATGTCTCATTTGCACCCACGTTGTCAATTCGTTCATGAGACGCTCCATCTATAAGCATCTATAAGCTGAGCGCCCCAGTCGAAGCATCAGACATAGCTGCGTACTTTGTTTCGCCTCTTCTTCGCTTCTACATACGAGAAAAACCGCGCCATCGTCTTGAGTGCAACTGGTTTACCAAGCAGTGACCCCCTCCATATGTCTCCGTGCACGCCCGAGGCCAAGGGGTGCTGGACAATATTTGCTATGGTGGGGGTCAGGTCTGGCACCAAACTCGAAACCTCTTGAAGGATGTCGTTCGCGTTGCTTTGGTGCAACGGTGCTGAACTGAGGGCGCGTTCCGTAATGGTGGTCATCGGGGAGTCTCCCAGTCTAAACCACAGGTATTGTCGCAGGCTATAAGGGTTGGTAACCTGATAGATTGGGTGAGCACTGCGGACCTGCAGCTAGAGCGTAGGGTTAAGTATGCGCACCGGCACCCGCCTGGGCTGACTTCAATCCCCGCTTTCCCGGCACCGATGCCATATCCGCTGCCCGCTTCGTCTCGTCTAAGACTCGTGTCAACTCGTCCGATCAGCTTCCTGATTATGGTCTGTACAGTATTGATCTGGGTAACAGCGGTTTCAACGTTATGGCTGAGTTCTGAGGGGTTGCGATGAGGGGAACGGAGCAGACGAGACGCGGCTCTCACGATGGGGACACGTGGGTCGTGAACTGGCTCCTCGCGCGTTCGCGCCTCCTCCCTGCTCAGTCGTAGTCTATTTCACTTTGCTTGATACCCTACTCCTCTTCAGACATACATAACATCATGTTACACTGACTCAAGCTATTAGCACCATAAACCAGGCGGGATGACATTTATACGACAAGGCTGTTGTGCGCGATCTCGACTACGTAGAAGACCCAGTTTCCGCAGCGACTCTCTTTACTAGCTCACTGGCGTCAGGCCGTTCGCCCGCAAGGCGCCAGCAATCTTGCATGATGGTCCACATGTCGTCGCTTAGACCACGATCGACACCTTCCAGTCCTGGACGAGCTGGACGCTCGCCAGATTTTACCACAAGAGGGACACTGTATATGTTCTGAACGTGGTAGAATGGGAACTGCTCCGCAAAGATCTCGTAGGCGACCATTCCGAACGCGTAGACGTCTGATGCAGGGGAGAAAGATTCGATCTGGGTTAGACCGCACTCGTCCGGAAAGAGCTGTTCGGGAGCCATCCATCGTGGGCTGCTGGGGTACATTTGGACGTGATCCAATAGGTCTCCCTCCGGATCCCGCAGGAAGCCAGAGACGGAAAAGCCGGCAACGCAAGCTTGACCAGACGATTTGACCAACACGTTTCCCTAAGACAATAGATAAGTGCAATCAAATGTATATAGCTACATCATACCGATCTCAGATTGCCATGTACGACTGGAGGCTGAAGGGAGTGCATATAGACCAATGCCTGTGCAATGTCGAGGACCTGTGTTCCAATCAGCTCCCATTCGTCTCTCTCCATGGAGTACTCACGAGTGGATAACGTTGTACCCCTGGGTATGCTTTCATATACTGGTTTACATCGCCATGCTCGAGCCAAGGTGATACCAGGGCAAGACCATAAGGCTCGCGCTCACTAACGCCGTATAGCTCCAGGATGTTCGGATGTTTCAATTCCGTCCATATGTTCAGCTCGTTCATGAGACGCTGGGGCCCCACGGGTCAGAGAAAACGCGAATGCATCATCATGTTGCCGCATCACTTACGTGGTTTCTTTCCTTTTTGGCAGAGACAGACCAAGATGTCATTGTCATAGTCTTGAGCGCAACCTTGGCGCCACGGTAGGATGCCTGCCATATGTCGCCGTGTGCGCCGCTGGCAGCCCGCACAGTCGATATATCGTTGATTAGAGCTGTCAGATTCGGCACCGACGTTTGAGCATGATCAATCTGTTCGTGTGCACTGATAGGATACTTTGAGGAGGGAAGCACAATGCTGATGATGGCAGTCATCGTGTGGTGGAGACGGAGAGAGGTCGCATCGATAGTTCAAATGTTTCCGCGGGTGCAAGCCAGGCGTCCCGCACGCAAAGCACGCACAGCTGCCTGATCACGACCGATGCCCTAGTTGTGCGTCTCTGGCTTTTGGTTGTGAGACTCGATTGTATCGTTGCATCGACCCCGATTCACCGCATGGCGTGGATGAGATGGGTGCTCACCAACCGCGACGGCACACGTGATTCAATGTTCAGCCCTTGATGCGATAGAAAAGGATCAGTTCCGTTCGGCGTAAACCTTGTAAAGGACCATTCCAAAGCAGTGAACAAATAAGGCAGGTGTATAAGATAGTCATGCTGAGTCGTACCACAATCGCCTGGGGAGGTGTTCTGGTGTTTTCCCGCGTGCGGAGGTGGGATACATGGTGAACAGATCCAACTTAACATAGCCCACTCGGGATCGCGCAAGAAGCCGGCAACATGAAAGCCGACAACGCAAGCTAGACCAGACGTTCGACTAATACGTTCTCCTGGACACACAATTAGTACAGTTCACTCAGATGACGCAGCCATACAGTTTGCAGATTTCCGTGAGTAATTGGAAGGTCAAGCTAGTACGTGTATGCCAAGGCTTGTGCCACGTCGAGTAGCTGCGCAACTCAGTAAGCCCTCGCCGTACCCACACTATGCGATCCAGATCGAGGTTTGCGCGCTCGGCTCGACCGATGTTCCCGAGGCTCGTATACTGTCCGAAGTAAGAGCATGCAAGGCCCGAGCATCATGATATTCGGTGAGTAGATCGTCGTTTGTATGGATGACGGCATCGATATTTGTGGTGATGGACGTCATGGGGCCCGGTAGATTGCAACGATACCTTACAGGTGTTCGCCTCGCCATCCGGGGCCGCGGATTTATATCTCTCTCTCGCAAGTCACAGTCAGGTGGCTCTTTGATACCACTCAGAGCACACGGCTTCATTTGCAAATTGCCTCCTTCCCACAAACGGTGACTTCATAAGCTACAACATACATTAACATAGGAAACGACGCGCTAGTACATGAGGTCGAGAGCTTCGAGTTCACAAGACTTGCACATCCAGAGGGTGCGTGGCCGCTCCATAGTACACCAAAGCCAAGAGAGTAGCAGTTGAGGAGGCAGACGGATTTGACGTTATCTGCGGCAAGATGTTTGTGTTATGTCGGCTTCGAATGTACCTTCAACGCGATCGCCGTGGCGAGTGCGACACGTCGAAGCAGCACCGTGGTGCTCGGCCTCTGCTCTGGGGAGCGACACCAGCAATCCTGCATGACAGCCCACATCGCATCACCCAATCCCCTCTCCACCGCCTTCTCTCCCGGATGAGATGGTTGCTCCCGGTTGTACAGCGCCCAAGGCACCACATAGTCATTCGCGATATGATGGAATGGTACCCGATCTGAGTAGAGCACATAGGCGACCATCCCGAAGGAGTATACGTCGGATGCAGGTGTGAAAGACTGAATCTGAGTCTTCCCATATTCCTCGGTAAAAATTAGCTCCGGTGCCATGAATCGCGGGCTGCCTGTATAGCGGTCGAAGTCTATCAAGTGGGCGTCGGGATCGCGGAGAAAACCGGCCGTCGCGAAGCCGGCGAGACAGGCTTGACCGGTCGGTCGGACGAGGATGTTCCCCTGATGACATCAGCAATGAGTACTTACACGCTCGGCATAGCGGTTGTAGCTCACCGGTAGGAGGTTACCATGCACTATCGGAGGGTGAAGGGAGTGCATGTATGCCAAGGCTTGCGCAACGTCAAGGACCTGCAGACTCAATCAATTTCCCTCATGTTTACACTCGTGAATCAACTTACCAGCGGTGCACGTTTAGCATTGGGGTACATTTGCAGATACTCTCTTACATTCCCGAACTCCATCCAAGGAGATACCAGGGCGAGATCATCGGGCGCGCGTTCGCAGACCCCGTAGAACTCGAGTATATTTGGATGTCTCATTTGCACCCATGTTGTCAGCTCGTTCACTAGACGCTCCACCTGTATGGTCAGCACCCCAGTCGAAGCATAAGACATGTCGGCGTACTTTGTTTCGCTCCTTCTTGGCCTCCACATATGAGAAGAAACGCGCCATAGTTTTGAGTGCAACTGGTTTACCACTGGCAAGCAGCGATGCTCTCCATATGTCTCCGTGCACTCCAGAGGCGACCGGACGTTCAGAGATGTTGATGATGACCGGGTTCAGAGTCGGGTTTGCTGGTCGAACTGAATCGTAGGTAGCACCCATGCTGAATGAAGTAGGCTGAAGAGAGCCATCGTGGGCACGGGAGGTCATTGTGTGACTGCCAGAGATGAGTGGGGTTAGTAGAGATTCGAACGTTGCGCGTCCGTCGGCGTATGCTGTGCACCCTTTCGTGGTGCGACACCGCCTCTCATGACCTCATTGCAACGGGCGGCGCTGCCAGTTACTGTGCTGTACTTACGTTCAACGTTGGTGTTCGGCCTCCGAATTCGATGATGTTAGTCGAACTCTGCCTTTGTTGACTACCTTATTCGAGAGTTTCTACTTATGCTCCTACGATCCATTGAATTGGGTACTGCAAACGTGCACGGCTCGAGGGAGGACGATAATATCGATATTGACACGAATCAGAGTTTGCAATCGGTATTATAGTGATCACAACTGCATCCTCGGCGAGCTACCCATGGCTGCCTCCCGTCCATCATATTTCCCGCTTCGCCATCTCTGTAACTCTCTGTACGAGCTCCATTGTAACTGGCCTCTCCGCTTGTGTCTTCTTCCAACAATCCTGAGCGAGGCTCCACATTTCATCGACCAATCGACCCGAAGTCACTTCATCTTCCGGTCGAGGCGGTAGGTCGTGGGCCATGACTGCAACTAGTACTCGGTACAAGTTCGCAATATGGTAATATGGCACCTTGCCCGTATACAGCTCGAAGATCACCATTCCGAATGCAAATGTATCCACGGCCGGCGTAAACGCGGATATGTAGGTCAGCCCGTGCTCTGCGCCACTGCGCCCTTAGAAGGTAATGATATTCAGTATGCGATTCAGCACCTTTAGCTGAGCGAAATAAGCACCCATTGTGCTGAAGATCAGCGATACTGTTGATCTAACAGTAGATAAGCTAGGGAGACATTTTCACTGTAGTTCAATAGCATAGTGAAGAATTCAGTACCCTATGCGCGCGCCGCCTTCTTGCAGGTTGTAGGGGGATCTCGTGTGGATATAAGTGCAGGTTTGTAATGGAATGAATTCGGAGGTTAACTATGGATTCACAATACATGCTTAAGCGCGGAAATTGCAGCAACTCATAGAGTGAAATGGATGTGAGTTTGAAGGCATGATGTTTCCGCAGGCATACCCAGGGAAAACCACTACTCCATCTCCTCATCCTCATCCAACAAAAGCTCGTCATTGGCCTGCTCCTCCAGGCCGTCCTCGTCCTCGTCCTCGTCCTCGTCCCGCTCCTGCCCCTGCTCCTGCCCCTGCTCCTGCCCCTGCTGCTCCTGCCCCTCGTCCGTGCTCTGCTCGCCATCCAGGTCTATGTCGATGACGTTGGTACTGTGAATCTTCGCTCTCTTCTTTGCATGTGCGCGCTTGTTCCTCATGTAGATCTTGATGAAGTCGGACGTCGCCCAATCGTCCTGGTAGCGGCCAAGAACGGGTGCTCTCTGTCGAGCCTAGCATGCAGTCAGCAACAGAAGGTGAAATGGCAAAGCGAAATGGGCGCACTAGATCATATATCTTTGCCAGCTTGCCGGCGGGTTGGAGACGAAAATCCACATTGCAGTCGAGCTGCGCCATAAGGCAGAGATCGCGAACGGTGCGCTGACAAAGTATGAGCTGGTGCTGAAGTCGTTCTGTAACAACTCACCGAAAGGTTGTTATACTCGACCTTCATGTTTGTCATCTTCATTGCGGCCTGCAGACTGTATCCTCCGCTCTTGGGGTTACCGACGCTCCCAGCAGGACGGGGTATGACCACCTTCTTCTTTTCGGCCTTCTTCCGCTCCGCGTTTGCCTTCTTCCATTGCTGAACCTCATCTGGAAGACGGTGGTCAGCAGTGTAACGCAATTGTGCAAAGCGACTTACCTCGGAAAGCCTTCATCTGCCCTTCCAGCGCTTGGTTCTCCTTCAACAGCTTGGCATTCTCGACAGCCATGTCCTGCAGCTGGGCCGCTTTGGTTGCGGGCTTCTTGATGACCTTGTCGAGGTCTTCAGCATTATTCTCCTTGCTGGCGCGTGCAGAAGGGTTTCGAGGTCGTGTCGTTTTGCCGCCAGCTGCATCCACGACAGTAGCAGTCTTCGTCACAGTCTTCGCAGTAGTAGTTGCTGCAGCACCTTTTGCAGTAGACTTCGTAGTAGACTTAGACGTAGGAGCAAGTGAGGCAAGAGGAGTGCGGCGGGTGGGAGGCATTGGTGAACAACCGAGAGTGGGAATACGGGTCAGAGTAGAGGTCGGCGAGACTGGGATGGGGAAAGTTGTGCAACCGCCAGACGCTAAGTTACATATAATCCACTGCATCTCCATTTTTTTTTCAGTTGCCAGGCGTTTGAGGTTTTGATTAAGCGGAGTGGGTAGAGTTTGCAGATGAGGGTGAGATCGGTGGGAATGAGCTTTTATTGGTTACCGCGCGTGCGAAGTATCAACAGAACCAAAATCGCGGGTCTTCTTTAGCACGTGATACAGGTCGCGACCGCTTAAGGACTTAGCCATTTCCACGTTGCTCTTCTTGCACAACGCACTAATCTTACTCTTCGACAATGCCTCGGGAGCCACCCACCCTATGCCGCTGCGGTTGTGGCAAACTCCTGGGCTCCACACAGCAGTATAGGCATTTTCAAATGCAACTGGCAACAGCTCTCTTCGACCCTGCTCCAGCGATCATGAACTCCCGCAGCCGGAAGCGCCGAAAAACTGGCCCAAGCGAAATGGGAGCCGATCAGCCTCCTCTCTCACCACCGGCAATTGAGCTGGCAGACGAGCCAGACCTTGCCACTGTCAACATGGATATGGCACCCATTTCGCTCTCACACAGCCTCGATCTCCCATCACCTGGCACGTCCGGCGCTCCAGAATCCCTGAAGAGATTCTCCAGAGTTTTTGATCAGCAAGTCTTGCAGAGCGATGGCTCAGCAGATGAAGACTACTCTGATGGAGCAGAGGATTCCCCCTTGAGCGATCTCTCTGGGGCCGAGGATGATACAGAAGACGTCTCAGCAGCAGATCGCCTTTTGGACGACTTCGATAGACAAGCTCGAATTGCAGCTATGGGCATGACCCCCTCCCCGATCGATCGCTTACGCCTGCAAGCATTCCATCACAAGGTCTCCTCCAACCTATCCCTTGCTCAGTACAATCAAATGCGCGATTCGTACATTGATTTCGACCTTCCTACCCTGGCCGATTTGACAGCACGGATGGCGTTCCTGTCTGGACTTCAGCCTATGATGTATGATTGCTGCATGAACTCCTGCCTCAGCTACACCGGTGCGCTTGCATCATATACGTGCTGCACATACTGTGGAGAAGAACGGTTTCATTCCAATGGCAAGCCTCGACGCCAGTGGGCCTACATTCCTCTCATACCCCGACTGGTCGCCCAATACGCCAACACCGAGCGGGCAAAGCTCCTTGGTTCATACCGAGCGAATTGGGAGCCACGCGAAGGAGCGATCGACGATCTTTACGACGGCCTCCTTTACAAGGAGCTCTGCACACGGCGTGTTACCCTCAATGGAGTGACGTACTCCCATCGATACTTTGACGAGCCCCGCGATATTGCTCTTGGCCTGTCGTTCGATGGCTTTGCTCCATTCAAGAAGCGCCGATACACAGCCTGGCCAACAGTACTGTTCAACTTTGCCCTCCCTCCCCAGGAACGCGTACACCTCGACAATCTTCTTTGTGTTGGAACGATTCCAGGTCCCAAGCAGATGAAGGACTCGGATTCCTTCCACTTTCCTCTGGTCCAGGAGCTTGTACAGCTTGCAGAAGGAGTGCGCTGCGTTGATGCTTACAAGGACGAAGTGTTCACCCTGCGAGCATATCTCCTCCTTCTCTTTGGAGATATGCCGGCCGTTGCAAAGTTGATGAACATGAAAGGGACAAACGCCGTCAAACCTTGTCGAATGTGCGAAATCGTCGCCATATCGGGCCCAGAGAGTCACACTCTCTATGTGCCTCTGGATCGTAGTCAGTTTACCGAATTGCCTCCTGGCACACCCACACGATATGATCCCCTCCGGCTCCCAATTCGCTCGCACCAATCCATCCTCAAAGCGGCCCGATCGGTTGGGTTGGCAACCACAAATGCCGAAGCCGAACGACTTGCTCGCAACACCGGAGTGAAGGGTTCCAGCATTTGGCAAAAGCTTGACAGCGTTCAATGGCCATGGGCTTTTCCGCTGGACTTCATGCACTTGGTATTCGAAAATGTGGTTCCTCTTCTTCTGGATCTCTGGACTGGGCAGTCTAAGCATGGAAGCGAAGACGATGATCCCTACATCTTGCCCAAGACTGTGATCTCTGCGATCTCTGAGGCCGTTGTGGCAAGCGGGGACACGCTACCCGCCGTATTTGGCCGACGTGTTCCACATCCACTCGACAAGCGATATGAGTACACCGCCGAGGCTTGGATGATCTGGACACAGTACATTGCGCCAACTGTCTTATTCAACCGCTTTCAGCACGACACTTACTATCGGCACTTCATTCGATTTACAAGACTTGTCAACGGCTGTCTTGCCTTTTCATATGAGGCCGACTTTGTGGACGAGCTTCGACAAGAAATGGCAACATGGGTCATGGAATATGAGCGCCTATACTACCGAGGATCTCCAACACGAGTGGGCTTATGCCCGTCTACAATCCACAGTCTTCTGCATCTTGCCGATTGTATCGAGCAAGCAGGTCCAGTATGGGTGTATTGGGCGTTTGCAATGGAACGATATTGTGGCCTTCTGCAGCGTGCAGTCACTGGCCACAACAACCCGTACCCTTCTATCGATCGCCGTACTGTGGAAATTGCACAGCTCCAGCAGCTTAAGCTGCTTCTCGATATGCCAGAACTTGGGCGCCAGAGTCGTTCCACGTCAACGAGCGAAATGGGAGCCCAGTTCGACTTCTACCCCAATTACCGCCTGCTTCCTCCTCAATCGACCATGAAGCTTTCCGGACAGCTGCGGACCAAAGTCATTGACCACCTTGTTGAACACCACAAAATGACACGGGAGCAAGCTCGGGACTGCCTTCCAACACAGCTTCAGCAATGGGGCAAGGTCCGGCTTCTGGATGGCAGTGGTACAGTCCATGCGATTCTAGGCTTGAGAACGCCAAGCACACGAGACATGTCATTCATGCGCTATCGAGCATACGGGGCGGCTCAAGAAGAAAGATACGGACAGCTCCAGCATATTCTGGGGATCCCAATTCGCTCAGAGGAACCCGTTATCTTGGCTATTATTCGCCGCTGTCAGCCATTGCCCAGCTACTCGCTTGATCGCATTGCGTACGACACACTTGGAGCGCTGCAAGTGGTTGGTCTCGATCGGCTCGACTGCGTTGTGGGCCGCGTGCAAGACAGCCGCGGGCGTTGGACAATCATTGAGCGTGCTGAGAGTATACGGATAGGCGACGTACAGGAAGAATGAAATGGGTTCCAGTTGTATCCTGTCCGCCGCCGCAGATAGGGAGATCGTTCTCTGCAACAATCAACCAGATCCCATCAAGTCATGTGCACGACATAAGAGATCAATGGCATCAGTCAATGGATGCACATCTGCTACTCAGGAGCAAAATAAGGACCAACAGCATTCATTCTTGACAAGCATGGTACAGAAAGACTAAGTACCAGTGGAGAAGCTGCACACAAACGGTCAACCTACGTCATCACCCTAAGGTGGCCCGAGCGCCCTTCCCGCCCTTCCCGCCTTGCTTAGCCTCCTTCGCAGCCGCCTTTCCAGCCCTTTTGAGGCGCTCGTTTTCCTTTGCCATTTGCAGGAGCGGCTTGAAATCGCGCTGAGGACCGCCACCAGTGAGGTGGAGCTGTACAGCCAGCTTGGAGGGAAGCTTCTCCTCCTCGCACTCGATAATGGTGTTGCCTGGACCTTTGAAGAAGAAGCGGTGCATGAGTGGGACAACGAGGGCGTTCGCCTTGTTCTCCACACCGCGTTTGCCATCCCAGTACGGAACCGGCACTGCATTGCGCGTTAGAATGGTGCAAGCGCACGGGGAATGAAATGGGCACCATTCTTCCAGTCTTCGTTCGCATGCAAGCACAGCCCGCCAATGTTCTTCTTCTGGCAATGGGAGCACCGGCTGGAGATTGCACGACCGCACACAGGCTCGCCTGACTTGCGGCAGCGGTCACAGCGGCAAGGACCCATCGCATACTAGGACGATATCAGAGAACGAAATGGGCACCAACCACTTGGACTCACCATGATCTGTGCGCCAGGCTGCGCCTCCTCGATTTCGCCGCCCTCAATAAGCCACATGCCCAGCTTACAGAGGTCTGCCCAAGTGGGCTCGCCGTCTTCTTCGTCAAGGTTGAACACGGGGACATCGCCAGACTCGACCGATGGGCAGCGCAGAGACTCGGGGTTCACATCAGGCACTTGCACTTGTTTGCTGTCTCGAACGCGGAAGGTGTGTCTGATACGGTCGAGATCCACCATATCGCCGCCCTCAAGGGGATACACGCGCCTGGCCTCGTGCCGGTGAATACGTCGCTCCAGGAAGGGTTCCGTGGGATAGTTGGTGCCAGCACCAATCAGCTCACTACGAGTACGAGGGATACGATCCTGCCTGCGAAAGATGGTTTCTCCAACTTGAACGCGAATACGATCAACAACAGCAGTGGGGATGAGGCTGAGATCGATGGGCCAGTAGTCGATGTTGGCAGCGATATGCCAGTTGAGCGTGTGTTGAATGATTGGGACCTGCCAGCGCATGTACTCCACAGTTGGCATCGATTTCGCCCAGTAACGATGAACGATTGCTGGAGTCTGTCCGAAGATGAGCAGATGGCTTCCGGCACAGGGGACGAACTTACCAAGTTGGAGTCAACGTTCAGTAACCACAACAGCAGCTTTCCGATATCACGAGTCCAGATGGCCGGTTTGCCAGTGCTGATTGGCTTGAACGCGTAATGCATTGCGTAACTGGAGTAGTAGTCCATGTTGTTGCAGTTGACCTCCTCATCGCGATGTTCTCCAGGCTGCAGAGGGGGGGTGACGTACTCGTCAGGATCTTCCATGGTCTCGATTTCGTCCTGCGCATCGTCCTCAGGTTCTCCGCCCTCCTCCTCTATCTGCCGCCTCCTGTGCGCGTTGACGTTCTTCCTGATGAAGCGCTTGGCTGCTGCTTCGATATCAGCTCGGTGCTGAGCGATTTCGGCACCATGCTGGACAAGCTGTCGGGCGCGTAGGACATATGGATTCGTCTCCGGGTCAAGGAATTCGTCGAAGTTGATGGCTCTCAATTCGTTCAGATGGTGATGGATGAGGCGGGCGCGCTCAGGGAATGGGTCGTGCAGATGTTGTACACCGCAACCTGCAAGGATTGTGCGAGACCACAGCAGATAACATCCTTCTGCAAGGATAGGTCCTCGCATCTCCGGCCAGTCTGGCAGCTCGTTGTCGATGATCATGCGCAAGAGCTCATTCTGTGGACTGGTCAGCCTGGAGCCATGGGTTCCCAATTCGTTCAACGCACCAGCCAGTCGCCGCGCTTCGTGTAGTTGCGGCGTAGGACAGTCGGGGTCTGCTCATGCAAGGACCAGACGCGGTTGCGAAAGAGCTCGTCGATCAGCTTTTGCGGGGTATCACAGAGTCGCACGCGGTCGGCAATGTCCCTGCAGGAATGTTCGGCTTCCTGCTGCGCTTCGTACAGGTCGATGTCTTCAACTTGCTCAGGAGGGTTTCGGGGACCACGGACAGCAAACTTTCTCTTCGATTTCGTGTTCCAAGCGTCACCCAGCCTCTTGACAGCTACCAGGAGGAGCTCGAAGCTCGCCAGATGCACACGCATCTCCTCGTCGGACCACGACATCAACGCATTCTATGCAGCGATCAGTAAAGCGAAATGGGAACCGTGGAGAGTGGGGGCGCACCGTGATGTCCTCTGCCCTCTCCATCCACTTTTGGATATCCTCATCCGGGACCTTGTTGTGGACATACTTCAGCTTATCGGGCGCGCTTGCAAGCAAGTCGATCAGCGCCTCCATTCGATCGTTCAGGTCGTGGTTGTATGGTTGGTGGTTGGCTGCGCCAGGCGGAGCCTGGGCAGAGTTCGGAGGAGAGACTCGGGAGCGCGGCGGGCTGGGGTGCTCATTTCGCTCGCCTGGAGCGGGGGTCGTATTATCGGGCGGAGCAGGAGATGGAGCAGGAGATGGAGCAGGAGAAGCAGCAGGAGAAGCAGCAGACGGAGACGCAGTAACTGGAAAGCGACCTGAAGGCCGAGGAAGAAGATGAGGCGGCGTATCAGAGACATGAGAGACTGAGGAGGGAGCAAGCGAGACTGGACGACCTTCTTCGTCCAAGTTGGCGATATCAGAAGGCACATTGCTGGACGGTGTACCTTCCAGCTGGAAGTCGAACTCGATCTCGGGTAGAACGACTGGTTCAGATCGGCGTCGGCGTCGGGTGCGGGTGGGTTCTTCTGATGCGCCGCCCACTCCATATTCAATAAGCTGGTCGAGGGCATACTGGGCCTCTGCATCGTCTTCTTCATGGATGTTGGGAGGTGCAGGAGCGCGCGCCATTGCCTGGGCGTTCGCCTCCTCGCGAGACATCACTCGTTGTTCGCCGTCGCTGCGAGCAAGCAGTTGGCGTAGGCGAGACTGAGCCTGAGGAGTATCGTCGTCGCTGGATGGCTCCATCGCCCTTGCTCCTGCCATGAAGATGCGAGAGCGAGGAGATGGTGCCTCGGGAACGGGTTCATCGTGGTCGGTGTCAGAGGCGAAGAGGGGGTCGGGATCGGGGTCGGGAGGGGGCAGGGCAGGCCCACCAAGACCCATTGCACGAGAGATCGCGGCTTGGCGCAGGCGCTGCTGGCGCTCCTCTTCCCTCGCCCGCAGCATGGGGTCCAACGGGCGCGGGCGCGGTCCCATTGAGTGTGAGCGAAGCAGGAGGATAAGGGAGGGTATGGGAGAGGATGGGATGCGCTTGGGGAGGGGAGCGGGTATTTGTGGTGGAGACGGTGATGGTAAATGTGGACGTTGTGCAGGAGACGCGAGTCACTGTGGGCCTCATGCTAGGCGCGCGGCGAAAACAGATCCCGGGTTCCCATTTCGCTTTTCTACGCGGGCAGCAAACGAAACGAGCCACAAGTAAGTGAGTCTTAGTAATGGCATTTGATTATCTCTCTAACAACGTGCTCTAGTTGCTTCTACTACTCTATCTATGGCTGTAACTGCCAGATTAGGCTTGGTGGAGGGCGCAGCTGCCCTTTCGTGCGCTGCAATGATACTCCGGCTAGTTGGTTCCCATTTCGTCCAGGGAAAGACAGCCTATATTTGGCGGATGTCCTCATTGCGTACGGCTGGCAGAACAAGACTAATAGCAAGAAGA
>KV424004.1:69667-129010 GCA_001632435.1 Calocera cornea HHB12733
CGCATCCATGCAATATCAATATAACCCATTTCGCTCGTCTTGAGAGGAAACAAGACCTGGTAAGTCGAAAACATGTAGCGAGCACATTTGGCAGCCGGCCAAATAGTTGGTTCCCATTTCGCTCGACTACTAGGGACCGTACACGCGCACTTAAGGTGCGGGTCCCATGTGGGGACTGATCCGCACCCTTTCAGCAAACCCTTCTTTATCTACTGATCGCTCACGATCAACAGCTAAGCTGTTGAAGATCGGCACCCATTTCGTTCCCAGTGGCGGGCATGAGCATTTCCGGAGCCTTCCAGCGCTCATTACCGATGGTGCGGCTGAGCCCCTGTGAGGCTGGGTCGTCAGGGATATCGGGCTTGGTACCCGTCAATCCAAAGTCCGCGAGAACAGCTCGGTGAGTGATGTCGACCAGGACATTACTCTGACAATGACATTCAGTTGTCACAATGGCGCGTCCCTGAGAACATCACAAACCGCTTTCAAGTCCCCGTGAATGAGCGGAGGCTGAAAGGCAGAATGGAGATACATTAAGCCCTGGGCAATATCGCGCAGCTACCATATGGATTAGACCCCCACCATAAATCACTGCCTAGAATGCTGCCTACCAGGAGGGAGCGGGGTCGTTCTGCATTATTCTTGAGGTAGTTGATCGCATGTCCATGCTCCAGCCATGGTGCAACCATACCGAACATCCTCAAGCTGTGAGATTCGACCATGCAGATGCCAGACAACCTCAGGATATTATCATGCTGTAACACCGCCCAGCTTATCAACTCCCGTGCAAGATGCTGTTTGGAGGATCAGCTTACCCTATTTGAAGATGAGTGTGGAAAGAACGCAACGCACTCGATCTGCCTTCCTCTTTTCCTCCTCTGGGTCCCGGATGAGGTCTGCCAGCATAGTCTTCATGGCTACTACTTGACCTCGATACCTTCCGGTTCATATTTCACCCCGGGTGACGGAATACCAAGAGGATACCGGACGACCTGGTACTGAGCTGTACTGGTCGGTACTGTGCTGATACTGTCCCGTATGCGATGGTACTGTCCAGGTATACCCTGGTATCCAGATGGTAGTCGATGGTAGAGCTCGGTAGCATGCAGTAGGGTATGGTAGCGTACAGGAGAGTACCGTAGAGTGGCGTAGGGTCCGGACAGATTTTGACGCGTCCCACGCCCCATGGGCTAATCCACACTCGTACAACCATCTCCCGCTCCGTCCTGCGTTCTACGCTAGGTTATGAGCCCTGCTAGCTCTTCTACGATGTCTGCTATATCCGACTTCAAAGATCTGAAGATAGACCGACTCAAGGACGATGGCTCCAACTGGACTACGTACAAGGACATCATGCTTAATGCATTCGACCGACGCATGCTGGGCAGACATGTCCGTGGCTCAGTCAAACCACCCCAGAGCTTCGTCATCCGAGACGATACCTACTACAAGGTCATCCCTACCACTACCACGACTACCAGCATGGAGCGTCAGAGCGGTACAGAGGAGTCCAGAGAGGTCGTACTGTCAGAAGATGAGGCGGACAAGCTAGAGGAGGCTTGGGAGAAATACCGAGCAAAAGAGGCATCCATCCGAGAGATTGTCTACATGACAATCAGCCCGACAACACTCATTCAAGTCAAGGATGCTCCTACGGCTCACGAACTATGGGTACAACTATCGGCTATGCACGAGAACAAAGGCTTCGACACGATATCTACCATGCATCGACGTATGCAGGATATACGATGTAATGATGACCAGAATCCGCGCGAGACCATATCCGAGATGTACACCTACCGTGACCGATTGGCGCAAATGGGCGATAAGGTCGATGACGAGCTATTCATTACCCGCATACGACTTGCACACCCATCCTACCGAGACGCTATCCGAGTACTGGAGAACGCAGTCCGAGCACTGCGTCCTACCAACCCATCCGTCAAGCTCACACCGGATATGATTGTATCAGCCATCTATGAGGAGTACGACCGACGTGCTTCAGAGAAAGAGGCCGATCAGGCACAGTCCAACGCAGCACTTGCAGCCGACTCCCGATTCAAAGCGAAATCATACGGTACCAAGAAAACCAATAAGCCCAAGTCCGACAAACACTGTACGAACTGCAACCGTGACGGACACCTTCTTGCTGATTGCTGGGCACCAGGCGGACCAAAGGAGGGCAATGCCCCCAAACACTTTCGTTTCAAGAAGTCTACGACCGGAGCCACTGCCATATCCAACAACGGCAATGTCGCACTCACTATGACTGCCATCCAGCCTACTACTGCATCGTCCGACACAGTACCAGAGAGTACAGACGTCTACCATGGTGTTATACTCGATTCTGGAGCAAGCATACATATATGCCCCGACCGAGCGCTGTACATCAACTACCATGCGATAGAGCCAATACCAATCACTTCGGCCGATGGACATGCATTCCGTGCAGTTGGGCAGGGTGATGTGAAGTTGTCCTTACCAATGGGCAAAGGCAAGCCCGCAACTACCGTCACATTACAGAAGGCACTGTACACACCGGGCACAGCCTATACCATGATATCAGTCCCTATACTCGATCGTAAGGGATTCAAGACTGTCACCGAGGACGGAGAATGCACCGTATACACACCACGTCCCAACCGTACCATTGTTGGACGAATACCACTCAAAGACGGACTCTACCGGGTGGCTCCCGGGTACAAGATCCAGTCACCGACTGCAGCCATATCTACTACGGCCCATTCCATGTCACTCTCAAAGGCTCATGAGATCCTCAATCACATCGGATTCTCTACAATCAAGGACATGATCGCAACAGGCGCTGTTCATGGTCTACGGATTGATCCCAGCTCTATGAGCGAGCATTGTGATACATGCATCAAGTCCAAAGCAATCCGTCTTCCATTCCCCAAAGTGAGCGAAAACATACGCTCTGACCACTATGGCGCAAAGATCAACGCAGATCTGTGGGGACCAAGCGAGGTCGAATCTCTTGGTGGAGCACGATACATGCACGTACTTGTTGACTCATTCAGCCGTGAAGTCCGACTTGACTTCTTACCCCAGAAGTCCGATGCTCTCAAATCATACCAACACTACAGTGCTTGGGTGAAAAAGCACCGGAACGAACGCGGCATCACCATCTTTGGTTCAGACCGAGGCGGAGAGTATACCTCCAAGGAGTTTGAGGCTTACCTCAAAAAGGAAGGAACCGTTCGACACCTCACTACACACGATTCACCACAATCCAATGGTGCAGCAGAGACAATGAACCGGATTCTTGTTGCAGACATGCGAGCTATATTGGAAGCATCCGGACTACCCAAATTTCTATGGGCCGAAGCACTCCATCATGCCGCATACATACGAAACCGGACCACTACCAGACACTTACCAAGTGGTACCACACCATATGAGGCCGCTACCGGGCATAAACCCAACCTTGCGGGCATGCTCGCTTTTGGCGCCAAAGTATGGGTGAAGAATCTGAACGCAAGCAAGCTCGAACAGCAAGCCATTGAAGGCCGATTCCTCGGCTTCGATGAAGAATCAAAGGGTTATCGCATTTACTGGCCCGGAAAGCGAAGGGTAACAGTCGAAAGAGATATGTATCCCACCAAAGAGGCTCTAATGTCACCGGAGACCGAGCCCGTGACAATTGAGGGAGGGAATGAAGATATCAATCCACCCAACCTCAGTACTACACCGGATTCCACCATAGAGCACCAGACTGAGCCAGACCCGGCCATACTGCCCGAGACTCAAAACCAATCACACCGGAGTGACGGACTGATACCTGCAAATGAGAATTATGGACGAGGCAAGCGGAATACCGGGTACACACCAGGACGATACCGTAACCTTGCTGGAGCCACTGCTGAACTGTCCGAGACCGAGCTACAGGCAATCATCGAAGATGCCGGATTCGAAGTCAACCTACCATATGCTGAAGTTGCCGCTACCGCCAACTACGGTGGAGAACCAAATACACTGGACGAGGCACTTGCCCGACCAGATGGTGAAGGCGAAGAATGGCGCGCAAGCGTGAAGGCCGAACTCGAACAGATTGAGAAACTCGGAACGTGGACCATTCTCGAAGCACCACCAAACGTGAACATCGTAAGCAGTCGATACGCATTCCGGATCAAGCGAGACGAGCACGGAAACATCACAAAGTACAAGTCCAGACTTGTTGCCCGCGGATACACTCAGCGTCACGGAATAGACTACCATGAGACATACGCACCAGTTGTGAAACCAACCACCCAACGAGTACTCCTGGCAATGGCTGCAATCCGAGATGACGTGATCCGACAAGCAGATGTGAAGAATGCATACCTGAATGCACCAATGACCGAGGACGTCTACATGGAATTACCGCCAAGATACGAGGAGTTCAATGAGGACTTTGCCAAAGCAAGCAGAGATCGGACCAGTAGACGCCTGGTAGCAAAGCTGAATAAAGGCCTATACGGTACTAAGCAAGGTGGACGACTCTGGTACCAGCACTTACGGAAGACATTCGAGACGCTAGGCTTCAAGGTTGCACAAGCGGATACTGCAGTGTTCTACCGAATACAGCCAGATCCGACCCAGTATGTCATTGTTGGAGTCGCTACAGACGATTTCACCATGATATCGCCAGACGAGCAACAAATTGCTGAACTCCTATCGGATATGAACAAGCACTTCGAGCTCGTAGACCTTGGTAACATCAACTGGCTACTTGGCATCCATATCACGCGAAATCGGAAAAAGCGTACCATTACACTCAACCAGAAGACATATATTGAGGACATTGTTGCACGTATGGGACTTGAGACCGCAGCTCCAGTGGCAACACCGATGGAAGCTGGATTGGATCTCAGTTACAACTCGCCAGCGTTATCGCCAATGGTACTCACAACAAGTCAACACGCACAGTATCGCCTAGGACTCGGAGCTCTCATGTATGCAGCAATCATGACACGGCCGGACATACAGTACGCAACCACATACCTGTCGCAATTCCTCGAGAAACCACACACAAGCCATATGAAAGCACTCACTCGTGTTTTCCAGTACCTGAAGAGTACTGCAGAGTACGGACTAGTACTGGGTGATACCAAGTCCGACAATAGCATCATCGGGTACTCGGATTCCGATTGGGCAAGCCAGCCCCACAGGCACTCAATAGCAGGATACGCATTCTTCCTTGGATGCGGTACGATCTCATGGAGTTCTAAAAAGCAACCAATTATCAGCCTATCAAGCACCGAGGCTGAGTATGTGGCACTCACTCATGCTACCAAGGAGTTACTGTGGCTCCGCCAGCTCACAGCTGAACTGTTCCCATCCAACACCATACAGCACCCTACAACGCTCTATTGCGATAATCAGGGCGCTATTGTACTCTCAAAGGATGCTACGTACCATGCAAGGACGAAGCATATCGACGTCAGATTCCACTATATCCGCCAGGTCGTGAACGATAAGGCAATGCATGTCGAATACTGCCAGACAGACAGTATGATTGCAGATGTGTTCACCAAAGCACTCGGACGCACAAAACTCGAGAGGTTCACCTCCATGCTGGGTATCAGAGGCGAGCAGACCGGTATACCACTTGAGGGAGGGTGACGGAATACCAAGAGGATACCGGACGACCTGGTACTGAGCTGTACTGGTCGGTACTGTGCTGATACTGTCCCGTATGCGATGGTACTGTCCAGGTATACCCTGGTATCCAGATGGTAGTCGATGGTAGAGCTCGGTAGCATGCAGTAGGGTATGGTAGCGTACAGGAGAGTACCGTAGAGTGGCGTAGGGTCCGGACAGATTTTGACGCGTCCCACGCCCCATGGGCTAATCCACACTCGTACAACCATCTCCCGCTCCGTCCTGCGTTCTACGCTACCGGGCGCCTTTATCCACTGGCCTTGCGGACAAGTCGGTGATGTTGGCCGTCAGATCACTCAAGCCCTGCAGCGCTTTTGAGAACTGGTCTTGCAGAGTGCGAGGTAGGGAAGGGTCTAGACTGAGATACTTAAGTTGTCAGGAGAGAAAATCCAGCGCCTCACACACAGACACTTACTGATAGGGGAGATCCGGGGCGGGAGTCTCTGTTGCTTCGGCGCTGGTGACGATTGAAAAGGCACTGCCAACTGTGTGGGCTTGAGCCATGCTGATCTGCGTGTTTCGATCGCAAGTTGTAGTACCTATGCAAACCCTTCTGAACAAGCACTAGAGCGAAATCGGGGCAGATGCGTATAGGTGCCCTGAGAACCTATCTCGATGACAATGAGGTGTGCACGCATTATCGGCGAGCGGAGGTCAGACGGCATGGAGTGAGTAGTAGCTTCCGTGCCAGCACGTCACTTCTTTGGACCACATGAAGCTTATCCAGCGGATCGAGGGCCTTATAATGACACGCGTCCGAAGCCATAATGCTGTACAAGAGGTCAGTCTTGCATCACCGAGTTCACATGTCTCAGCTGGGAATTGGGGGCAGGAAACTGGTGGGTGCGGGTTGGCAGGTTTCCCTCCCTTGCTTTGAGTAGGTACATGATATTCGTCTGTCACAATGCCCGGCACATAGATACGTACTAAGATACTGCAATCAGGCCGTACACAGATAGCTTCGGAGCCTGGTCATGTCATTAAGAAGCCATCTCGTTATACAGGCCTGTCACGATGCCCAGTATCTGTACTAGCTCACAGGCGTTTGGCCTCTCCGCTGTCCCGCTGCGCCAGTACGTAGTCTTGCGCAATATCCCACACATCATCCCATGGTCCTCGACTCGCACCACGGGGCCTGGATGAGGCGGGTGCTCGCCGACCAGGACTGAACGAATGACAAGGAGTTCATCTGTGATGCGGCAGAACGCCATCCGCCCAACATAGACTTTGTAGACGACCACTTCAAACGAGTACAGCTCCGATTCAGGTGTATAAGGCCAGTCGTGCTGAGCCATAGCACAATCGCCAGGGGAGATCTGTTTCGGTGCTGTCCAGCGCGCCGAGTAGGGATAACTGGTGAACAAATTTAACTTGTCCCACTCGTGATCGCGCAAGAAGCCGGCAACAACGAAGCCTGCAACGCAAACTCGACTGGACGGTCCGACTAATACGTTTTCCTGGACACAGGGTTAAAACAGTCCACTTCTGATGACGCAGCCATACAGTTCTCAGATTTCCACGAGAAATTAGAGGTCAAGCTAGTGCATGTATGACAAGCCTTGCGCAACATCGAGCAGCCTGCGCGTCTCAGTCAGCCCTCGTCGTCCTCACACTGTGCAATTCGGATCACCAGTAAAGACCGGGGTACAGATGCCGAACTCTAGGCGCAACCAGCACCGGGCCGTAAGGATCGTGTTCGCAAACTCCGTAGAGCTCCACGATGTTGATGTACTTCAGACGTGCCCCGAGTCTCAGCTCATTCATCAAGCGCTACAAGGGATTTCATTAGAGCTGACACATTTACCAATAACCCCTCAACGCACTTGATCTCTCTTTCGTTAGGAAATGCAAGTTCTCGATACCTCTCACGGTCTTGAGCGCAACTGTTGCACGCACCATGCAGCTTGCCATATGTCGCCGTGTCGCCCACGGTCAGCTCGTCTTGTAGTGATATTGATGATGAAGCTGGTCAAATTGGATATCGAGCTTGGAAGCTGATCGAGAATATCGTACGTGCTGGATTGGCGTGTGGGTGGTTCTATGTTGCTGATGGTAACGGCGGTCATCGTGAAGTCCTGCTAGCCCAGTACTGATGATCTGAGATGTACTAACAGGCCACAGTGCCTGCTATATTAGCAGCTCAGCAAGAGGTGGGATGTAACTGACATCGGGTAAGTAGCTGAGATATAAACGCATAACGCGAACGTGTGCGAACCGACATGTCGCCCATGAAGACTTGACTCCCCGCTTTCCCGGCGGCCTTCGCTGTATGCATTGCCGGCTTCATCTCTTCCAACCTACGTATCGACCGCATTCGCTCAGCCTGCTGATGATGGCCCATACAGTATCGGCCTATGAGGCAATGGCGGTTTCGGTGTCATGGCTCTGAGTTGGTGGGACGGGAGGAACTTTGTACGACGCGCGACAGAGCCGCGTCCTGAAGCGTCCTGCTTCTTGCCCGGCCTCGCCCTCCTCGCCTTCTTCCTCCTGCTGAATCACTTTCCTCGACACTCAGCCGTCCCAACGCTATTTGTGCTTCCAGCCGGTTGATCATGACGAGCCCATGCTAGCCGGCATCAGCTACTGCTAGGCTGGCGCCGAAGTTCGCACTCCGCCGCATGATGGACAGCAACAGCAAGCGATCGCGGAGGGCTGAGGCGTCTCCTGCTCTCGAACACGTCGCACAATCTCGTGCGCTTTGCATATGACATGTGGGTAGTGATCGAGCGCAATTGTGCATGAGAGTCGATCGGTGCGCTCGTTCTCCCCTTCACTTGTCCTAGTCTGCCTATGCCCTGTCTGTGAGCCGCGCTGATGTTGCAACAGAGTACCTGCCTTGGCGACGGTGCCTGTGCCACGCTGCAGATCATGCAGCTCGATCTGTCACAAGCACGTGGCATCAGGACAAGGGCACATATCGGCGAGACCGTCACGCAACCTGAGGTGCGCTCTGGTACACGGCAGGGCTGCGACTATGTCATTCGGATGCCCGATCAGCGACGGAATCATGCGCGAACGGGATGGCAACTCGTCGACTATCTCATTCCACGTATGATCCAAGACGTTGTTGAGCAGAGGAGCGCTCGTCAGCCGCTGTTAGCCGGCTCGCGAGGCGGACTTGGGAGGGAACGGAGGGTGGTGTTGGGGCGTGCATGCTGGACCACCCCGATAACAGAGATAGCATTGGCTCGTAACGTCTCATAAGACTTGGTCATGGTGTAACAATTCGTTACACATACACTTGCAGACCATGAGTATTATAGTACACCGTCCCCGACTACTGCTCTGCGCGCCCATGCCGTCAAGGAAGGAGAACCGATGTGCGATGTGCGACCGCGTCATTCGTGCGGAATTGACACAGGGGAGGTATCTGGTTTGATGAGATCTGAGACTCTCCGGACCAGCTCTGTAGCGGTCGGCCGCTCATCCCGCAATCCAATGCATATGGCTACATCATACCGATCTCAGATTGCCATGTACCACTGGAGGCTGAAGGGAGTGCATATAGACCAATGCTTGTGCAATGTCGAGAACCTGTGTTCCAATCAGCTCCCGTTCGTCTCTCTCCATGGAGTACTCACGAGTGGATAACCTTGTACCGTGGTTTCTTTCCCTTTGGCAGAGACAGACCAAGCTGTCATTGTCATAGTCTTGAGTGCAGCCTTCGCACCACCGTAGGATGCCTGCCATGTATCGCCGTGTGCACCGCTGGCAGCCTGTACGGTGGCTATAATGTCGATTAGAGCTGTCAGATTGGGCACCAACGTTTGAACATGGGTCAATTCCGTCGTGTGTACTGATAGGATACTTTGAGGAGGGAAGCACAAGACTGAGAATGCATCAGCAAAAACCGGGGTTGCGGCGCGGCGCGGCAGACGCGCTGCCGCTCGAGAAGCGGGTGTCGCAACCCCCCAAGTCTGCCGCGCGGCAGACTTGGGAAGAAGCGCCTGGCGTGCGCCCAGACTGGGGGTGCCGCGCCAGACGCTTCCGGAGCTCAGGGCTCTCTGGACGGATGCGGGGAGCCAGGATTGCCTGATAAGGCAATCTTGGCACCATACTAGATAGTGTAGCAGCGCCGCTGGTGCACATCATGTATATTATCAATAGATACATATTTAATAATACATTCTGCCCGATATCTGTGTGCTTGGCCCCAATCTATGCTCGCTGACAGTTGCAACTGTCACTCACCGCTGACAGTTGAAACTGTCACTCATCATCTTTCTCATTATCGAAAGCACTAGAGGGAATGCGACCCCCACGAGTCCCTTCGAGGTCCTTTGAGGTGACCCGTGCATGTGCACTGGTTCAAGGCTGAGTACTGTTTGTTGATTGAATAGCAATGTCACTCACCAGGCTTGCTCAAAGATCCACACTTGAAGGGCGGCGCTTGCATTGGCCTTCTTGGACTTGAAAGCGTGCAGAGTGGCCAGATGATCTTCATACCGCCATCTCTCAATGGAGCGCCAGTCCTTGGCCTCCAACACTCCGCTCTTCCACTCGTCCAGGGCCCATTCAACCTGTCTCAACATCGTCAGTAGAGCTTAAGACAGGCAAACTGTCACTCACCGCCGCCGCCGAAATGGCAATCGTCTGGAACGGAACTGGGTTGTACAACGCCTTCATGGCAATGCCCAATGCATCCTTATCTCGAAACCAGACCACATTAATAACCTCAGTCAGGGCGGGAGATCGATAGATGCGGCTGGTTGGATCTGAAGCATCCTACAAACTGTCAGTGACAGTTTCGCTGACAGTTGAGAACTTACTTGGTAAAGGAAGGCCATTCCGTCCAACAACTTGTCCACGCCCTTGATAATGAGGCTCGATGCATTCTGAGCATGGGAGTCGCAACTGGAACGCAAGCTTTCAGTCCACAATGGAGTGATGTAGTGGCTTTTGACAGCCGCCCTCGCAGCCTCAACTATCCGCGTCCGGAATTTCGAAGTAGTCTGACCCAACTGGAAGAAGCATAGTCAGTATGTGACCAAGTGGACTGGCCCACACTTACATAGGCCGTATGGGTTTGCTTCAAAGGAATATCCAGACGGTGTTCTCTCTGCGCGGTGCGCAAGGCATCCTGAATGAGCTCGCCCTTCTCGGACCCTTCAGCATAAGGGTTGAGGGCACCCAGCAGCCCCCAATACACCTTTTTAGCTTCTCCTAAGAGGGTCTGTTCAGCGGGCATATGGTTCCGAATGAGGGCTTTGCCGACAATGCGTTGAGGAGGTGTGGGTGAGGGACTACGAGGCCGTTTGCGCCCGCTGACAGTTTGGTTACTGGGTTGAACTGTCAGCAGCCATACATCAAGAAGCTTAAACACATACTCTATCGGTGTCATCACCTCTGAAGAGCTGGAGCTGGAGCCCAAGATGGGACCTGGGCGCAATGCGGCACTGTCAGCAACATGTACTGGCAGCGCTGACAGTTCAACTGTCAGCGCTGACAGTTGGCAGCGCTGACAGTACATACCCGAGTTTGTGCTTGTGCGTGGGCGCCTGGGACTCCGTTGACGAGTCAGCTTATGCTCCTGTACATTGTCAGTATCATGTTTCGGTGGAAGAGTTAGATAATTACCCGAGCAATTCTCTGGGGATTGACTGGTGACAGTTCCAGCTCCGTCTCAGATTCTTCTTCGTTAGGGGGATTGAAGTCCGGATCATGCGCAGAGTGTGATTCTATATCACTATCTTCTCTGATATCCAGAGAAGAGGTTGCTCTGACTGGCCGACTAGGGCCGGGGACTCTGACAGTAGATGGCCGTGTTGTGCCTGCTGACAGTTTGAGTGACAGTTCTTGATACTTGCCCCAATGCTCACCAGATGTAGAGGCACGGGTCCCATACAGATTCGATATCGTCTGGGGACGATATCGGGTGTTGTACATGATGCAAGAATGGGAGGGGGTTGGGGGGGAGCCAAATTGATGACGGAGGAGGAGGAGGGGGAAGATGCAGACTGCGCCGGGAATCAGACGGGCCTTTATGTGCCGTCTGTCTGCCATGCCGGAAAACAAACAATGGCACTGTTGCACGTGAGGAAATGATATACTCCACCCGGAAGCTGATCACATTCCAGGCTTGGCTTGCGACACATTACACGTCGCACCCATGAGATTCCATTCAAACTGTCACTCCCCAATAGGGAGCGGTCAACATGAGGTATGCCCATCTGGCAAGCTCATCCCAGCCCACAGTCAACCTCTTTGGACGGTTGGCCCTCCCAGTGAGCATTCCAGCGGATGGTACTTAGTTAATTCTACAAACAAGCATGGCCCAGGCCACTGACAGCCCTCGCGTGTCGCGTGCCTACAGGACCCTGACCCCGCTGATGGCCCCCACTTTAAATGACGCTTCTCAGGGACCATCAATCAACAGACCCTGAGATGCATACATTACGCGCGTCATGATAGGGTTCATCTGGCGCAAACTGTCACTGACTTGATTGCCACAGTCAACACCATTTGCATGGTACTACGCAGCAATGAGAATAGTCATTTGAGTGAATGAAAGAAGGAGAGTCTCCCTCTACAAACCATTCAAGTTTGGGTTGGCAGTAGTAGGCACGGTTGGAACTGTCAGCGAAACTGTCAGCACCTTTACCACCACCTCTAGACGTCTGCTTCACCATTGTTGTTTCGTTCTATGGGTCACATTTCAACTAACAACATCTGGAAGGCTAAGAAACCCTTGGGTTGCTTGTGGTGCACCAAGACTTTCGAGAGTCACTCCAATCTCAATCGGCACCTGGGAAATGCTCCGCGCTGCCGGGCGGCAGAAACACAACATCAAGCTGAAATCCTTAGTCGTCGGTCACACTTCCCAAACTGGTTGGAACCGCCCGACGTCGCGCCTGAAGACGAGCCTCGGTGGGACAATGAAGCGAGTGACAGTTGCAGTTACAACGTTATGGACGCCCAGTGGCCCAACCACAATATGCATACAACTGTCAGCGGCGCACCCGGCACCGCTGCACCATCCCACCCATCCCCGTCAACACACACTGTCAGCTACATTGAGGAGTTCCCAGGTGCAGCTGGAATCAAACTGTCATCAGCAGCATGCGCCTTTCAAGAGCAGTTGGACTCATGGGGGGGGGTCGCTGACAGTTCACGTCACTATGGCGCATTTCTAACTGCCCAGGAGTGGGAGCTGGCCAAATGGTTCAGAACCAGTGGGATCAGCAATACCAAGCTGGATGCGCTGCTTGATACGGCAGTGGTACGTGTTTAGATGCATTGTGGGACCCCAACCGTGCTAACTGTCAGCCAGCTCAGAAACCGCGAGGGGGCCACCTTCCACAACTCCAGGTCATTATTCCAGCTGGTAGACAGCCTCCCCCAGCCACCATCATGGATTTGCAAGCGCTATTCGATTGAATCATCGATTCCGGAGAGTCCCCCCCAACAGGTGGAGATGTTTCATCGTGATCCCATTGAGGTGGTCCGGGAGCTTCTGGGCAACCCTCTCTTTGCCAATGATATGAAATATACGCCTAGAAGAGTCTATACAACCTCAGAGAAGCAAGAGCGACTATACTCTGAGATGTGGGATGGTGATTGGTGGTGGGAAACCCAGGTGGGAATATTTTGGCAAACTGTCACCCCAACTGTCACTGACAGTTTCGGACAGGAAAAGTTACCCAGTGGTGCAACCATTGCACCCCTCTTACTGGCAAGCGACAAGACCACTCTGTCACAGTTCACCAGCAATACCAAGGCATATCCCGTCTACCTGTCTGTGGGAAACCTCAGTAAAACCCGGAGAAGAAAGCCAAACCAACATGGAATGGTTCTTGTGGCCTACCTCCCGGCCAACGGCCTCAAAGCTCTCATTCCAGATGAAAATAAGCGACGCTCTTCAGAGCGTCAGCTATTTCATGACTGTATGAGCGACCTCCTGCAGCCTCTCATTGCGGCGGGTCGGGAGGGGGTACCTATGACATGTGGCGATGGTTATGTCCGAAGAATTTTCCCCCTGTTGGCCGCCTACATTGCCGATTATCCTGAACAATGTCTCATCGGTTGCTGCAAATATGGATCTTGTCCCCGTTGCATTGCTCCTGTCACCCAGAAAGGAGAATATGAAGAGTTTCCACTCAGGAAACCATCCGACCTCGACCCGTGGCTTGGTGACAGTTCGGGTGACAGTTTGTCAGGGCAAGCCTTACACGACTACAAAACCTTCTGCAAATCCCAGCATCTGTTACCTGTAATCAGACCCTTTTGGATCAACCTTCCTCACGTCAACATCTATAATACTTTCACCCCGGATGGGTTGCATGAGCTACATAAAGGCATCTTCAAGGATCACCTTCTCAAGTGGTGTATTGATCTTTGCGGCAAAGAAGAGCTCGACAATCGATTCCGCTGCGTTCCACCCCATTCGGACCTCAAACACTTCAAATTGGGTGTGTCCAGTCTCAGCCAGACCACCGGAAAAGAACACAAGCACATGGAGAAGGTGTTGATTGCCCTTCTTCAGGGTTCACCTGGAACTGTCAGCGCCCAAACCCAACTGTCAGCGCGCGCCATTCTTGACTTTATCTATCTGTCACATCTCACTGCACACTCGGACACGACTCTCAGACACATGGAGCAGTCTCTGCAGCAATTTCATGCCAACAAGTCACGCGGGTTTGCGAAGACAGCCAAACCCATTGACTGGCACGGCATCCACAAACTGCACAAGCTCATGCACTACGTCCAGTCCATTCGCCAATTGGGTCCTCCAGATAACTTTGACAGTGAGCTCCCTGAGCGCTTGCATATCGACTATGCCAAGGATGGCTATCGTGCTGGAAACCGGTTGGACATCACCCACCACATGACCATATGGCTGCGCCGGTTTGAAGTGATCCAAAAGCAAACACAATTCCTTGCCTGGATCGATCAGCTCAAGAGAACTCCCACATTTGAGAACGTTCCAGCAGAGATTCCGGCCACAAACCCGCGAGAACTTGCCCGTTGGCCCCCATTCAGCAAGGTGACAGTTGGCCAACTGTCAGCCAAATTCGAAATCCCCAACATCATTCCCCTCTTGCATGAGTTCATCGACCAACATCTGACAGAATGCACATGGAGACCCTCAGAAGACACCCGCTTTGACTGCTATGTCAAGCTGATCAAGCAAGTCCCACCTCCTCCAGGGCTGCTGACAGTTTTGCATAATGTCATTCATTGTCGACCTGGGCGTGCAGCTTTTGGACGACAGCCTGCCAGACGACCTCAATACGATACTGTGGTGATCCAAAGCGACTCCAAGAACCGTCAGGCTGGGCTGACAGGGGTATCATTTGCCCGACTGAGATGCCTACTACAGGTGGCCTCACCCAACGATCTCCCTACTGGAGTGGTTTTTGCTTATGTTGAATGGTTCAGTGACCCCCAAGCTGCAGGCAACAAGCTCTCAGAGCTGACCAAGATGAAGCCAGGGGGAAGAAGGAGAATTGGTGAGATTATTTATGTGGGAAGCATTGTCCGATCTTGCCACTTGATCCCCTCATTTGGACGGACAGTACCCCCATCCCTGGAGTCAACCACAGCACTGGACACTTCTAATTCGTTTATTATCAACCCTTACATAGATCCCCATACATTCTTGGCGCTGTATAACTTTTCCTAATAGGATGGAGTGCAACTGTCAGTGCTGACAGTTGCGCTGACAGTTGTAGCCGAAATAGGCAAGGACCCTGACTACCCCGCAGAAGCGTCAGGGTCCTGAGCAGATTGAGTTGCATGACGCGCGTTAAGCATCTCAGGGCCCTGACGGTAATGTGAATAGTCTTTTGCCTCTGTTGTAGGGTGACAGTTGGCGACAATGAAACTGTCACCTTCCCACAAGTTTTTTTTTAAAAAATATTTGGAGAAATAAAACACTTTTGGCTGTGTGAAATTGGTACATACAGTGCATCAGAGTCCAGCACCAATCAAGCAGGACCCTGAGTGGCAGTGATTATCCGCCTGATTCCGTGTCGCGCGACGCGCCCAACTGTCAGCAGATCTTCCAACATCTATCCCTGCGCCCTCTTTTACCACTGCTTAACGCACACCCCTCCTCAACTCCCACTTTTCTATACCTTTTCAACATGTCTGCATCCCGCTCCCCTTCCCCAGTGGAGAATGACTGGTCGTGTAAGTACTTATTTTACAAACTGTCAGGTGACAGTTGGGCTGACAGTTGACAGATTTGGAACACCATTGCAGCCTTATTGTCAGCGGTGACGAATGGCTGTATACGGTCTATGTTCCAGCACCCTCCTTCCTGTCTGCAGAGCTTCCTCCTGCTGAAATGGGGCTACCTGGGGATCTGGCAACTGGAGAAGAGCCCACCGATGTCTTCATCAAGGATGACGAGGGCTGGCGCGCGTTGGGCAAGGTCTCGGGGCGCGGCTTTGAAAGATTCCCTGTGGCATCAATTGCCAAGAAGACTAGGCTGGTTCTGGGGGGGCCTTTGCCTGTCTGGCGCCCAGATGGTGCTGCTAGACAGCTGGCTAGCAAGCTGAGGAAGCAGGGGAAAGGTGAGTGACAGTTTCTAACCCTAACTGTCACCGATTCTGACTGTCACTTAGCCACACCTCCCATCACTCCCAGGAAGGCATCCAAGCGTGCCAGGAGGCCTTCCAGCAGTCCCCCTCCCGAGCCAAGCAAGAAGACGCGCGTGCGCCGTGAGCCGTCACTCAACAAGGTGCAGATGGTCGAAACTGTCACCCCTCGAACTGTCAGCGGTCGAACTGTCAGCGGTCGAAATCGTCGCTCCCCGCTCCTAGAACCGCGCGCTGACACTCCTGAGAGTGAGGAGGGGATGATCATCGATGAGGAGGAGCTCTCCAGCAATGATGAGCTGGTCAGAGTCCTCATCAATGAGGATCTCTTCAACTATCAGCCGCAGGCTCTCCAAGATGCCGATGCTATTGCTGCCCTGGAGAAGAATGCCACTGAATATGGCAACGATTTCCTCATCCCGCTGCGTACATACTGGGTCGAGAACTTCCCCAATGCGACGACGAATGGCTACGCCGGCGTGCTCATCCTGGAGGCCCTCATGGGTCTGGAATACAAACTGTCAGCAGTGGTTGGGAGGCGCATTGCCGACTTCCTCTCCAACCCTGTGATGCGCCCCACGGTCGATCATGTCCTCGCCGATCTCATGGATGGGCCCAAGAGTGTGAAGGTCCAAGAGCCTCACAAGAACCATACGGGGTACAATCACCTCCGAACTGTCATTCTGTCACTGATGACACACTCTGCCGGCGACATTCCTACAAGCTCCGTGCCTGTGTTCTCAGCATTCGATATACGCTGCAACAGCCGGGATGGTCTTTCAACATGCAAGCTGCGGGTCCCACGTGACTACACTGACAGTTGGGAAACTGTCACTCCAACGCCGCAGGAAGATGCCGAGCCTGCTTCTGTCATCACCCCGGGTGGGACTCTGTCCGATTTCCATTGGGATGCTCCTGGATGCTCCTATGGTGTAGTCCACATCGATGGTCTCAGCAATGTGAGCCCAGCCAAGCTGTGGCTGAAGGCATCGGCGACGCCTCACAACAGGGCCGTGATGAAGGCATTTGGCCACTACAACCGCAGTTCTCAAATGTCTGCGGTTGCCATACCTTTGCTGGAGAACATTTCTTACTGGCTGGTCACCCCCCAGAACTGGGAGAAGGAGGGAGGAGCATTTGTGGAGGCGGGGGCGTTCCATTTGGTGCTGACATTCCAACTGTCAGCACATTGTACTTTCCGGGCATACAACCGCGCAGAGTGGCCGGCTATGAAGAAGTTCCTTAAATGGATCATTCACGACATTTCCAGCCAAGGTGCCATCGACAGATCGGATGAAGCAATGCTGATTGTGGAGGATTTGAGGGTGTGGAGGGGTTTGGGCACCGGAAATGCCAAAGATGACCGATGGGTGGCCCGCCAGTTGGTCAGAGTCAAGGCTCTGGAACAGGCTGCCAAGGCTCAGGCAGAAGAGAACTAGTAGATAGTATACCTCTTGATATGATCATACCTTTTTCTGATGAATAATACCTTTTTTGAACGCTTCAACATGTTTCCCAAGGGGTGACAGTTCAAACTGTCACCCTAACTGTCAGCACCCCTGTACCCCTCCAGTCTGGCGTTTCCAGCAGGTTTCAGACTCTGGAAGCAAGCCTCACACTTAAAGTATTTGTTATTAAACATATTTCATTACTAGATAAACTAACTACTGGATATAAAATAATGCTACAAAAAAAAAAAACCCAGACGCTGCAGCAGCGTCCGGGGGCATGTTGAAGTGAGCGCCCGAGGACCCCTACAGGGTGCCGCGTCCAGCGCACTGCACCGCCACCGACCCTGAGCTGCCGCGCGGCGGGGGCTGCGGCGCGCGGCAGACCCTGGGAGGGTTAGCTGCCGCCTTATGTTTTTGCTGATGCAACCTGTCACGCAGGAGATTGGCCGCGCGACCATCGGAGGGACTAACAGTTCACGGTACCCCATGCGCAAGATCAACATCAATGTGGCCAGGACGGTGGATGTAGATCAGGAGGAGATTGACATGGAGAGGGGAGGGAAGGATGAGAGCTCGGACGTGGATGTCTTCATGAACGACAAGATGCCGCGCGAGATGTCCTATGAACATACCAACGACTCGAACGCCTTCTGAGGTCCGGACGCTCTGTCTTGCTAGTACTTTTGCGTTGTTAGGCAGTCTTGTAGGAGGTAAAACCGAGCAGCCAGTCTGCAAACATTCTTTTGTACACCGGGGGGCCATTGATGTGGCAGACTCAATGTCCCTTGGCCAGGCGCAGGGATATCTCCGCTCGGCTCCGATTGGGTGGCGAGTCACGAAATTTCTGGGCGGGACCCTTGGGAAAGTCGCCAGAGGCGCGCCTCACAGCCAAAGGGCACGACTCGACCAAGGTGCATGCGCCTCCCCTTGCATAGGCACCCACGACATCTCCCATTCACCTCCAAGCGCTTTATACACTCTCAGACATCCGCTGCTGATACTGCTACTGCCAACACTCTCAAGTCCCGTAGGTATCCGACCCCGAGCATGGCTACCACTAGTGCGGTCAAGAAAGATGCGCACCCCTTCAATCGGGAGACGCTCGAGGCGCTCTTGACCAGGAGGTTTTTCTTCACGCGCGCGTTCGAGATATATGGCGGTGAGTGCCTAAAGCTGGGATATATGCGGCGGTTGTTGATGAGCGACAGGCGTCGCGGGTCTGTACGATTACGGCCCGCCCGGCTCGGCGCTCCAGGCAAACATCGTCGAGTTCTGGCGCAAGCACTTCATCATCGAGGAGGAGATGCTCGAGTTGGACACGACTATCATGACCCTCTCCGACGTCCTGAAAACGTCCGGCCACGTCGATAAGTTTACCGACTGGATGGTCAAGGACAGCAAGACGGGTGATGTGCTCCGCGCGGACCACCTCGTTGAGGGCGTCCTCGAGGCTCGCCTGAAGGGCGACAAGGAGGCGCGCGGCGTGAAAGCCGCCGCCGTTGTCGAGAGCGATGCGGACAAGAAGAAGAAGCGCAAGAAGGACGTCAAGAGCACGGCTGTGCAGCTCGACGACAGCGTCGTCGAGCAGTACGAGAGCATCCTCGCACAAATCGACAACTACACGGGCCCGCAGCTCGGCGAGCTCATCCGCACCCACGCCATCGTCAACCCCGACACGGGCAACGAGGTCGGCGAACCGGTCGAGTTCAATCTCATGTTCGAGTCGTCCATCGGCCCCACGGGTCAGGTCAAGGGCTACCTCCGGCCCGAGACGGCCCAGGGCCACTTTGTCAACTTCTCCCGCCTCCTCGAGTTCAACTACGGCCGCGTCCCCTTCGCCTCCGCCCAGATCGGTAGGAGCTTCAGGAATGAGATCTCGCCCCGCGCCGGCTTGCTTCGCGTGCGCGAGTTCACGATGGCCGAGATCGAGCACTATGTGGACCCGCTCGACAAGCGTCACGCGCGCTTCGACGAGGCGAAGAACATCGTCCTCTCCCTCCTGCCCAAGGATGTGCAAGCTGCGGGCCACACGACCCTTACCAAGATGACTGTCGGCGAGGCCGTTGCCAAGGGCATCGTCGACAACGAGACGCTCGGCTACTTCCTCGGCCGCATCTACCTCTTCCTCACCGGCATCGGCATTGACCCCGCGCGCCTGCGCTTCCGCCAGCACATGCAGAACGAGATGGCGCACTACGCGGCCGACTGCTGGGACGCCGAGATCCAGTCGAGCTACGGCTGGATCGAGTGCGTTGGCTGTGCGGACCGATCCGCATACGACCTTACCGTGCACGCGAAGAAGACGGGCCAGAAGCTGGTCGTTAGGCAGGCGCTGCCAGAACCCATCGTGATCGAGAGGTGGACAGCGGAGATTGAGAAGAAGCTGTTTGGCCCCAGGTTCAAGAAGGACGCTAAGGCAGTCGAGGACGCAATCATGCTGCTGGACGAGCAGCAGCTCGTCAAGCTGAAAACGGAGCTGGCGAACGGGTACGTCAGCTCCGGAAAGAAATAGGTTCTTTGCTGATGTAGTATTAGCCCGGTACCACTGAAAATTGCCGACGGCCGGGAATTCGAGATCACGTCCGATCTTCTTACTATATCCAAGAGGGTCTTCAAGGAGACTGGTGGGTTGTGAAGGTTTCCTTGCGACACCCAGCTCACACATCCGCAGTCCGCGAGTTCACCCCCAACGTCATCGAGCCATCCTTTGGTCTCGGCCGTATCTTCTACTCCCTCCTCGAGCACTCCTTCTGGTGCAGAGAGTCCGACGAAAACCGCGGCGTCCTCTCTCTACCCTCTGCCATCGCGCCCATCAAGGCTCTGATCGTCCCGATTAGCAACAACGAGCAATTTGCTCCGTTTGTTCGTCGGATCTGTGGGTCCTTCATGTTCGGTAGCGTCGTTCATTGGCTGACTATGTGTTGCAGCTGCTCAGCTAAGGAAGGCCGGCGTTGCATGCCGCGTCGATGACTCGAGTGCGACCATCGGCAAGCGCTATTCCCGTAACGACGAGCTCGGCACACCGTTTGGCATCACTGTTGACTTTGCCAGTATGTGCTCTATACCGCTTATATCTTCGCTTGCTGACAGTTTGTGCAGCTGTCCAAAATGGCACCATCACACTCCGCGAGCGTGACACCACCGACCAGCGGATTGGCAAGATCGAGGAGGTCGTCGCCGTCGTGATCGATCTCATTGATGGCACGATCGACTGGGCGCAGGCATGCGAACGCGTTCCTGCATATACTGGCGTGCAGGATGTGGACTAGATATACGCAGTGCGCGGAACGGATCTTAATGACAATCAAAAGACTGTTGAGCTGAACACGAGGCGGGAAGATTGTGAGACAGTCGGCCATCCATCCAGTCATCACGCTTCCTCCCATCACAGCTCTTTGATTGTGTACAAATCTGAAGGCTGTGATGCAACCCCGCTGTGGATCACAACTCGGATCACAACTCGCACTCAAGAGCATGTCCTTTCCTGAGCTGCGGCGTCGCCCGCCACGAGCATTGGCGCTTACCCCGTCGGGTAGCTGCAGAATCATGTTGCAACCCTTCGGCCAACTGCGTATCAGGTGGGGCATTGAGCAGTGCGTGCGTATACGTGCCTGCCCGGGTATAAGTAGAAGGCCTGTAGTCTCCATCGAAAGTGCAAACGTCGCCTCTGCAACTAGCCGAATACACAGCCCAACGCTACCACTAACTCCCAATGAAGTCCTATGCGCTCCTGGTCACCGCCGCTCTTGCCGGCGTCTCGCTTGCCGACTCTGTCTTGACGTCCTCACTCCCGCTTCTCTGGTGGTGTGCCGTACGGTTCGCACCTCGTACTGTTCCTTCCACCTCCTAACTCCCAGAGCAGAAAAAGGCCACGATAATGCTGCAGAACGGCCAGGCACCATTTTAAGTGTCTATCTTCCCAGGAGGCCAGGTCGTCGATCAACCCGTACGTATGATACCCGACGTCTAAGCCAGGGCTGAGAGCTGGTGACATGGCTCAGATTGAAGTATCTCCGACCACCTTGGCTCATCAGATAAACTAGCTGGTTAACCTAAGTGCTGAAACGTCACTGCAGGTGTTCGACACACTCACACGTACCACGCCTGGCGGATCTGTTGTCAGCACTTTCGAAACCAGGGATACGTAGGGGGATTTGGCATTCACCTCGCCGATAGTAGGTACACTACGACATTGCCCTGATAGTCTATGACCTGAAGGGCCGTAGGTCACAATACAAGCTGGTACTAGCACGAGCCACCTGTGAACTCGTCAAGCGGCGGGATATAACATCTAAACAAGAGTGCGTTAGACAGCTACATGAAGCAAGCCAAGGCACGCCACAGTGTACCGCGGTAGCGAGTACAAAGGCTTTGGACGTACTGTAGCTGTATGTCGAGAACAATCGAACTACACACCTAGAATGCGATCAATCCATTTTGATGTCGCTGCCGACGGCTAGCCTCGTGTCCGCCGCTTAGCGTGCAAATAAAGAGACGATACAGTGTCAGAACATCCCCGCAACGTGGGAACCTCCCAGCACGTGAGTGGGGAGCTAGAAGATCAAGGAGCTTCCTGCGACGGTTGATCGACTTCCAGGGAGCTGTTAAAGATCAATGGGGCTCCTTTTAACAGCCTAGAGCAACGCAGAGAGCTGTGCAATCTACCAACCGCTGTGCTCTTTGTATTGCTACATGAATGTAGAGCTGTTTTCGGCAATTGCAGCTCCAATGTTGGAAAGAAAGCCGGACGCTGTGGTACCGATCCGCAGAGGACGGATGAGAGCGAGCACAGGAAGCGTTAACAAATCCGCCTGCCCTTATTTGCCTGCGGCTAGGAGAAAACACGTCCATTGTGCAATGTATGGAGCCCCGAGACTCGAGGGTATATGCAACGCGCTGGCGAGTCCCGCCAAATGCGTCCGGCCTTCAAGCTTCAAGATTCTCTCTGCGAGATGTAATCACACACTTGAAAGGCAGTGGATGCCTGTCAAAGGCGTTAACGGTCTGGAGGGGGATGGAAATGGGGAAATCTTACACTAGTAGATTGCCGTCAAGCTCTGTTGTTGATGGGGTAATTTCCTTGCCCATGTCGTCTGTTGCCTTCCGGAAGTCATATGCCCACAGCAAGTTCGCCATGGCCAGGAAGAGTGCATTCTGGGCGAAGTCCCTCCCTGGACAGACCCTACGACCAAACCCGAAAACCGGTGGGTCCGGGGCAGCAGGTTCCGCGAGGAATCTTTCTGGTCGAAAGGTGTCGTAGTCGGGATAGACCTGAGCGTCTCGGCACATGTTCCTGATTCGCGTTAGCTACGAGCCGGATTGTCCCAATCACGTGGTCTTACCAAATGCTACCAAATATGTATGTTCCCTTTGGAACTACATAGCCTTTGTACTCGACATCCTAGTCCGGTTAGATCCTGCTATGTCGTTTCAGCTGGCATTCGTACCTCTGCAACCATGTGTGGCAGGCCTGGCACGGTAATGTCTCAGTCATACGGAAAAGAACTACTGGAGGTCACTCACCAACAGGAAGCACTGGCCGCCACCTGAGTGTCTCCTTCATCACGGCGCGCAGATATGGCATCTGATCTCGGCTTTCAAAGGTTGGAGCGCTACCTCCGGAGACAGAATCGATCTCGGCCTGCACCTTCCTGAACACTTCTGGGTAGAGAACCATAGCCAGTATGAACCAATGTAATGTGTATGGTGTCTGTTAGCAAATCAGTGGTCAATTTTAGGAACCATACATAATTGTTACCGTTTCTACACCTGCACCACTGATGTGAGGTTAGGAATGGCTAAACACAAAAAAGAGAGGAATTTACTAGAGCGCGAAAGAAGTCCAAGCGATTTCTTCGTCGGAGATCCCTTCGACTTTGTCACGCATACGCACACAGCTGGCCACAAATCCAGATTGGCTCTGCAAGTAACGGTTAATCAACACGCAGTCGTGAAGCAAGCTGGTTAGACAAACCTTTCCTCTGAGGCCCGGCTCGGCCATGTCCATCAAGAATCGCGTTCCTTCGGTAAAGTACTTCGTCCCGTATTGCTTCCACTTGCTAAGGCTCTCGGGAATAATGCCCAATGCGGGAATGAGGTTGATAATGAAAGTTGCCGGAGACATCGCGTCGCCGAGCGCTTCAACCATCTCCCACACCTTGTGGATTTTTTCGTCCGTGTTGTCCCCACCGGCATCCGAGCCGTACATTGCTCGGTATGTCAGTGTGCCGCTGAACTGGGTCAGTCGTTTTCCCAGGAGTAACGGGTCGATATGAGCCAGGTCCTTGATCAAGCTTTTCGTTTCTTCTTCATAAAGGGAGCGGTAATTCTCGGAGGCTCGAATGTTGAAGACTTCGTGAGATACGCGTCGGCATCGCCGCCAGCTAGTGCCCTAGTCAGCGGGACCAACACACCCGGAGTAGGTAGCGCACCGATCATTGTAAGGCTCGAGCGTGAAGACGATATGTCGCAGCATGTACACCGCCTAAACGTCTTCAGCGAGGTGCATAATCAACAGCTATATCCAGCCCACCATGGGAGGCGTCGGTCGGTCAGCCGTCTGCAAGCTCATCTTCTCCAGGATGTCGCCTGCAGCATCAGTCCGAGTGATGACGAGGAACTTCTGCCCCGCAGCCGAGAACATGAAAAAGCCATCGTACAGATTAGCCCACTCGTCGAACTTTCGAAAGATAAACTTGGAAGGAAGGTCCAGCGCGGAGCCGAGAATCGGCAGACCCTTCGGGCCGGGCGGGAGGCGTCGCGTCTCCCGGCTCCGGTAAAGCAGGGCAAAAGCGAGCAGCGCGGCCACCAAGAGCAGCCAGGACAGCATGTTTGTCTAGAGCAGTGTTGAGAGGGGAGGCAATGTCGCGTCCCGCAGTGCAGGCCAGCCCTCGCCAGCATAAGTACCGGCCCGCTTTCACGGGCACATATCAAAATAGCCTGCAGCAATTTCGAGCTGTCACCGTGCCGCGGTCATACACAGCGCCGCCTTCGAACCCGCCTGCATATCCTTTTCCGGTTGCTGAGTCTGCTGGACCCACGTAAAACGACTTGCCAAATGAGCGACCAATCGGGAGTATCCTGGAAAACGCTGGGACCACGCCCGCGGAAATGAAGGAGGAAGCTCGCGGCGCACATTAGGTGAAGGCCCGGGTAAGCAGATCGGGCGTGGCCGAATGCAGCCGTATCAGAGTGTCGCATTTTCACGCCAAGACCGCGTCTGCTGAAGAGGAATAAATAGATTGCCAGATGTGGAATAGAGAAGCTGTGCGCATGGAATGCCAAGGGCTTGACTACAGTACATGACAGCGAGCACCTAGGAGCGGAAGGTCTTGAGCGGGTCCAGATGCAAATAAGAGAAGATATGCGCGTGAAATGTCCAACCAATAGTCAAGGGCTGGATAAACTACATGATAGCGTGGGCTAGGAACGGAAGGTCTTGAGCGGGTCCTTCTTCCGGCCTCCACCCCGTGCGCCGCCTCTCCCTCCCCGCCCGCCCCGGCCTCTTCCCCGACCCCGACCCCGCCCACCATCTTTTGTGAAGGGCACGAAGCCCAGCTTGTCCCTAGGCATCTCTTCGCTTCCCACGCTCGTGTCGACGGCGGCGATGCGCGGGACGAGGTAGGAGGGGATATGCTTCATATGCGCCTGGATGCGCTGCGGGTGCAGCGGCTTGTCGTGCCGCAGGTAGGCGAGGTCGAGGGGGTTGTCTTCGAAATGTGCCTGTGATCAGCTTCATCAGGGGTCTGCGCGCCTTGGGTCAGAATGCAGCGGAACGCACCTTGAGCTTCTCCGACTTGAGAATCTCCTCCTTGACCTCCTTGACCCTGGCCTCCCTGACCGCCGCGCGGGTCACAGCGCGCATGGCGTCCCCCGCACGATATCGGAAGGCGTCGACCTGCTTCTGCTCAAACTTCCACTCCTTGACGCCTCCACGATTACTCTGCTCCCTCTCGATCCGCCCGAAGACCGCCTCGTCCTCCTTCGCCCCCTCCAGGCTGACGACGCGGTTCTTCCCCCACTGCGCGAGGGGGACGACGAAGGAGATGGCCAGTCCGGTCTTGCCCGCGCGCGCCGTGCGCCCGATCCGGTGCGTGTAAGCGCGCGCGGTGGTGGGCAGGTCAAAGTTGATCACGCACGAAACGTCGACAAAGTCGATCCCGCGCGACACGCCGTATTCTTTGTCCGTGCGCGCTTTCGACTTGCGCTTCTTTTTGGGGGCGGGTGCGGCGCTGTCGGCGTCGCGTTTGCGCTTCAGCGTTTTTTCGGTGGTGTTGTTTTCTGCAGGTGCTTCGTCATCCGCAACGGGAGCGACCCCCTCCTCGCGTTGAGTAGAGAGCTCTGTTAACCATCAGCAGGAGCTTCTCAACAGAATCACCACACTCACCCTCCGTCACCTCCTCCTCCACGGTCACGCCCTGCTCCGCAGTCTCCTCCTCCTCGTCATCCCCCTCTTCAACGGCGCCACTCTCATCCGTCGCGACCACATACTCATAAACGCCGCTATTGAACTCTTGCACGATATGGAATCTGCTGTTGAGCGGCAGCTCGGCGTTGAGCACGCAGGCGCGGATCGAGAACTGCTCGAGGAAGAGCTTGAGCCTGTAGCACCTGTCGGTAGAGTTGACGAAGATGATGCATTTCCCGCGGACGAGGCGCAGCTTGAGGATGACGTAGAGGAGGAGGAACTTGTCCTCCTCCGAGCACCAAACAGCGTACTGCGTCAGGGTGCTCGCCGCGTCGTCCGTGTCCTCGAGCGTGAGCACGGCCGGGTTGCGCAGGACGAGCCCACGCAGCTGCTCCACGTCCCGCGTCATCGTCGCGCTCATGAGGAAGGCCTGGACGCCCCGGGGCAGGTACTCGCCCGCCAGTAGCCGGCGCACGTCCGCGTCGTGCCCGTAGGAGAGGATCAGGTCCGCTTCGTCGATCACGAGCGCTTCGAGGGATGCGAAGGTAAGGAAGTGCGAAGAGAGCGCAGAGAGCGCCTTGGATGGCGTGGAGATGACTATGTCGGGCGTCTCGGTGAGGAGCGTCCTGCGCACCCCGTCTGTAAGTGTATGCAGAAGAGAGGAGTGGGGAAGGGCGTACTTGGACAGATGGGTCCCTGCAGCGATGTTAGCGACGACGACGTCGCCCTGGCAGAACTGCAGCACGCCCTCCAGAAACTTGTTGACCTGCTCCGCCAACTCCCGGGTCGGCACGAGCACCAGCCCGCGTGTGACATGCCCTTCCTGCGCCGCTCCAGCAGCGCGCTGAGCGGCCAGCACCCTCTGCACAAGCGGGAGGCAGTAGGCGGCGGTCTTGCCCGAGCCTGTGCGTGCGCGGGCGAGGATGTCGCGTCCTGAGAGGGCGAGGGGGATTGCGCGGGATTGGATGGGCGTTGGGCGGAGGAAGGAGAGGGCTGCGAGGGCGCGGAGGAGGCGGGGGTCGAGCGGCGGGGTGAGGGAGGAAAACGTCTCTCCCGAGGAGGAGGATGCTTCGGGATGGAGGTCTGTCATCGTGCAGAGGGTATACAGTAGGGGGATGAGCAGAAACTGTTGAGCAGGATTGTCACGACTTTGACTGCAAATGCGCGTTGCGGCCCTCTCAACTTTTTGCCCCCGCCTGCCCGGCACGCGGCAATACATGAGCATCACGTGGCCTCAAGGGTCTGGCCGGGCGGGTGCAGTTTTTCGGGCCTCCACGGCGTTGCATCGCACCGGGAGCGAGTAGGGCCCTGAGAAGCCACGGCGAAAAAATAGTTGGACGGTTCTTATCATCAGCAGGGCGTGACTTGGATTTGCATTCAGCATCGTGCGACCTACTTCAACTGCACATCCTTGTTTCACCCCTCCTCACCCAACACCCTACACCGATCACTCAACAATACACGGAAATAACATGGCTCCCGCTCAGTCAAAGGGCCGCGTCCTCCTCGCCTACTCCGGCGGGCTCGGTACGCCCTCCCACAGATAACATCCCCCTTAAGACACACTAACCCCCCACCCAATAGACACCTCCTGCATCCTCGCCTGGCTCCTCGAGCAAGGGTACGAAGTTGTGTGCTTCATGGCCGACGTCGGGCAGGAAGAGGACTTCGAGGCGGCGCGGAAGAAGGCGCTGGGCGTCGGCGCGCTCAAGTTCCACCTCGAGGACATGAAGCGCGAGTTTGTCGAGCAGCTCATCTACCCCGCCGTCCAGGCGAACGCTATCTACGAGGGGGTGTATCTGCTGGGGACGAGCTTGGCCCGCCCGGTCATCGCCAGGGGGATGATCAGCGTCGCCGAGAAGGAGGGTTGCGAGTGCGTCCCTCTCCCGCTTGGCATGTGTTACAGAGGCTGACCCAGCCCAGCTACGTCTCCCACGGCTGCACCGGCAAGGGCAACGACCAAGTGCGGTTCGAGCTGGCGTTCTACGGGCTCAAACCCTCCATCAAGGTGATCGCGCCGTGGCGTATCCCCGAGTTCTACACGCGCTTCGCGGGCCGCTCGGCGCTCCTCGCGTACGCCGCCGAGAAGCGTATCCCCGTGGTGCAGACGGCGTCGAAGCCCTGGTCGACGGACGAGAACCTCTTCCACATCTCGTACGAGGCCGGCATCCTCGAAGACCCCAACGTCACCCCGCCCGCGGACATGTGGAAGCTCACGACGGACCCGCTGCACGCGCCCGACGCACCCGAGCGGCTCACGATCGAGTTCAAGACCGGGCTGCCGGTCAAGGTCGCCACCGAGGGCGGCAAGACGTACACGGACAGCGTGGAGATCTTCGTCGCGCTCAACACGCTCGCGCGCAAGCACGGCGTAGGCCGCATCGACATTGTCGAGAACCGGTTCATCGGCGTAAAGTCCCGTGGGTGCTACGAGTCCCCCGCGGCGACGATCCTGCGCCGGGCGCACATGGACCTCGAGGGCCTCACGCTCGACCGCAACGTCCGCGCGCTCAGGGACCAGTTCGTCACCGTTCAGCTGTCCAACATCCTCTACAACGGATACTTCTTCTCCCCAGAACGCGAGTTCGTCACCTCCTGCCTCCCGGCCTCCCAGCGCACCGTCAACGGCACCGTCCGCCTCGCGCTCTACAAGGGAAACGTCATCGTCGAGGGCCGTTTCTCGGACGAGGTGCGTCCTACTTCTACCTGATATGTGCATGTACTGACCAGTCGCAGAAACTCTACGACGAGAAGGAGTCGTCGATGGACGAGCTCGGCGGCTTCGAGCCCACCGACACCTCCGGCTTCATCCGCATCGAGTCCATCCGCCTGCGCAAGTGGGGCGCCGCCAACATCCAGAAGGGCCAGGCCGGCACCGCCCCCGAGGACGTCTACGGCACCAGGGTGTAACCGCGCCGCTCGTTGTCGCACAAAAACGTCACCCCTCCAAGCTATTCTAGATAGTGTATGATACATTGCGCATGCTCCGCCGCAGTTCCGCATAATGAATAGATTCTAATTCTGCACCGTGTGAAAGATGGAATGAAAGTGTATGGAATACAGTGGTGGGATATCACGATGGCGGTGAATGTACATTGCGATAATGCGAGTTTGCTTCCTAGTTTTCCAGGTTCCTCAACCGAAGCTCGACCAAGAACTCCTTGTCCCGAACAGATTGTACCCAGAGCCCAATGAGATCGAACAGTCGAATCAGGAGGAGGGTCTGACATAGCGTCATCACCCAGAAGGGATATATCAAGCGGTCTGGAAGCCATGTCAGAAACCATAACCAGGTGGCTTGCAGAACTTACAAAGGACGACGGGATGTTCGCCGAAAAATCCAAGGCGAACGAGCGACCTCGCCAAGTACGCCGGAAGAACATTCGCGCCGATACCGGTTATAATGAGGGGTACGATCACAGTCTTTGTCAACCTCCAGGCTTGTGGGTTAGCCCATCCGTTGGCGCGGGCCTACAATAGTGTGAGTTGATGCCAAACAGCATATCGGCCCGCATACCTCATCGATTATTTCCATCATGGGCGCGCGTCGCAGCCTGAGTAACCGCGCCGCAATCTGGCACAGGACCACACCAGATGCCCAATTTTCCACCACGTGGAAGACGGGTGTACGAAGTGGGTGCACGACAAACTTGACGGGAAGGATGACATGAAGTTCCAGTGCGATACCGGCGAGCACCGGAAGGATGACGTAGAACGAGAACATTAGCCACGTCATCTTGAGCAGCCAGTTAAACCCTCTCATGGTACGATGCACCAAGACTGGGAGCGCGGAGAAGTTCGGCCGACGGGCGAATATGCGGTAGACGGTACGGCCAAGGTAGAAAGCGATGGCAAGAATGTGGAAACCGATCCCGTAAGAGTATCCGTCATGGACTTCACGGCCAAGCACGCGGTCCAAGACGGCTCTTCCGGTAAGTAGGGGCAGCGAAATGAACACCACCACCCCGGCCATGCCAGACATCCATATCAGAGTGGTGAACAAGATGACTCGTCGACCAAAGTTTGGAGGCAGGTACACAACTGTGTAATCGTCTTCTGGATTGCGCCCGTGTAGTCTGGCCTCTTCGTCTTGTCGCTCCTGGCGATCACGAGCGGAAGCATCGATTGGTTCTTCGTTGCTGTCCAAAGGAATGACCACCCGTACACGAGGGACCAGCATGATTTGATCGTTAGCGGGTACGCGGAATAGACCGCCATCGGGCTCGAGAACAACATCGGCGTCGGTTCGCCCCAGGAAGAAGCTGAAGGGGCGTGCAAACTCTTCTTCAGGGTGACGCTCGCCGAACATGTACGAGGTCAGCCTGAGCCGGGCGGACAGGTTCTTCCACAGCCTCGTGGCCAAGTCTTTCACGTAACGGCGGAGGCGAAGTTGCTTTACGGTTGCAGGCACGACGATGTGCACAAACAATAAGTCGATCGGCACTTCTGAGAGCGGTTCGCTGTCGAGGGGTCAGTATGGGCAAGTGGACGATTCCGAGATGTAACGCACTGCATATTCCATCGCAGCGGCAGGAAGCCCTGGAACGGACGGAAATGCCGCATGAACCAGATTACACTGCCAATTCCCGCAAAGACCACGAAGCAGTACATGAGCGCACTAGTCAGCAACTTTCGCAGTTGTGACGCTGCCGGTCGACCCAATATGTCCTGAATTGGAGAGTACTGTGGGTCTTGCGGATCCTTCAAAAACCAGAGTGCCCCTGGCCGCATAATTTTCCTGCAACCATCCAGCAACATGGCAAACTGGAACATGACTGTTATACAACATAAGCGGTGTATAAGTCAAGATCTGAGGATGACCTACACATGGTGCCCAGAGTCCAGTGGATGAATGTTGAGGTGATCGGCGCGTAGACCGCAAAAGCGACTCGCCTAATGATTGTAGCTTCAGGGAAGAGGGGCATTGCACACAGATCCAGCACAATGCCGCAACCTAGCGGGAAGAGAAGGAGTTCGATGACGATGAAGAACGCCACCTACAACTAAATTAGAATGGAAAGAAACAGGAACTACGCGCTTCATACCTTTACGACCAAGAGCTGTTGATGGACGGTACTACGTAGCGTCCTTGCAAAGCCCTTGATTCGCTCCTGCTTGACACTCTGCATCCATATACCGAGACCGATGGCAATGATAGAATAGCCCAAGGTGATGGCAAACGTTCGGCTGAGGGCGGAATCCTTCTCGATGAAGCGCCTGAATTCCTTGTTGTAGGAGGACCGGAGCTCTCCTAGACGAGGCTTGACGTGGCGCACAAAGGCCCCGATCGTCGCGAAGCTTTCCTCGGCCGATGGATGGGCATCAAATGCAGAATCAAAGTAGGAAATAGCCGAAGCAGAGTAGGACTGGATCGTGGCATTCAGCCGCGGCCATACGACATTCTTGAGCAAAGACGGTGCCCCAGTGACAGGTGCTCGTCGTGGGAACACAGTTCGAGCACCCCTGACGCAGATCCTCCACAACCCTATAGCCACTGCTCGTATCGGAGGAGGAGCAAGGACACGAGCAAGGGCGACGAAGATGGAGCGAAGGACCATCGCGATGAGGTCTACCACAGGATCCGTGAACAGACGTATGAGCTTTATGGGCAAGTTGATGATGAGGAGGGCACGGCGATGGTCGAGCTGATACATTAGATTAGCTCACGGCATGCAACATTTTTCAATAGAACTTACGGAGAGCAGTGCAGCCGATTTGCCGATGATGAACGGCAGGAAGACTGCCGCGCCGATGAACAGGTCCAATATGCACATCATCAGGGCAACATTCTGGAAAAGTTGGTGGATGGGTCCACGCATGCCCACAGCCTCCAGCGCCCCATCCATATCGTCATCGCCCATTCCTTCTCTGCCATCTCCATCCGCAGCAGCGGCAAGGTCACCAACGTCGTTGTTGATGACAATGAGAGCTTGTGGCTCGTCCTCAACAGCTCGAGGCGGTGCTGGAGCAGGAGGAGGGGCAGGAGCCGGAGCAGGTGGCTCATCAACAGGATTGGCGACGTTGACAGTCAGGTCACGATTGGGCGGGATCAGCAAGCCAGGCTCCACTGCCTGTCCACCATTGACAATTCTCGTTGGTGCGTCATTGGCAGAGAAATCTGTCTCTTCGACATCACCGAAATAGTCCATATCCTCCGGCGCTCGGTAATACGCACGTCCGGGACTGTCTCCAACACGCTTCTTCCCAGTTGAGCTGATTGATCCTGACGGAGTTACATCTTCGCTGTGCCGATGTCCGGGTCGTGGAACTGGTGTGGGTAATGAAGGTGGTAGTGCCGGACGGCGGGGAGATGCTCGATTAGGAGAGAGAAGGGATGGTGACGAAATCTGTGTAGGAGCTGTAGGGGGCATGTCGAGAATGATGCGCGGGGGTGGTGCAGCCCTTTCTTTGCCTTTCTCCTGGGGTGATGGGTCGGTCTGTATCACGGCGGGTATCCTTGTCTGATCGGCACTGTCTGTTTCATGTTCATCATCGGAATCACTGCTGTTGAACAGCTGCTTGGGACTCCTCCAAGGCGTGGGAGGACGCCTGCCAGCCATGCGGCGCGGGCGATCGGGAAAATCCTCCGCGTTAGGCTGCCTGATACGTAGTGAATCTCGCCGCTCCCTCGCAAAAGATTCTTCCGTCGAGTCATCGCCATCTTCTCTGGTCCTCTTGATGCCTCGGTTTGGAGTATCAGAAAGAGAACCACTGACATCGGCTGCAGTTATTGTCTTGCGCCTCTTCACTTTCGGCCTGCCGTCGATGAGAACGCTAGACCAGACGCTGGAAGTCGACGCCTCCCGTAGCGAACTAGAAGACGACACGGATGCGCGGCGCTTCAACGGCGACGAAGTGCCACCCTCTTCCTCAGCAACCTGCCAGTCGGAGGTTTCTGGCGAGTGCGACGGCAGACTGATCACTTCTGCAGGCGAGCTGTTGCTTGGCCCAGCTTCCACGTGCTCGAACGAGTACTCGGATACGGTTGCCTGACTGGTAGATGCCGGCACCAGACTTGGCATTTCCTCCCAAGGGTGCTCTTCAGATTCAGAGTCCTCGATCATTCCTTGCGGCACAAGATAGCCACCGTCTTGCGGAGGGGCAGAGTCATCATCGAGAGGGAAGTATGTACCCAGCTCTGCCGGCTCAGGCTGTCTCGCCTCCGTTTCCAAAGAATCGAAGGGCGGCATGTCATCGGCAGGCACTTCTTCGCCAGTCTCAGTCGGCTGTTCGCGTTCATCCACCCCGACATTGTGTCCCAGCTGTGGCTCTACCTGTTCTGGTATCGGTTCCATAACAGTAGGCACCCCAACAAACTGGGGTTCTGCGAGCTCTGCAACATCGATAGGCGCAGGGTGGAGTGGCGGAACGACATCCTCGAAAACGATATGCTGGCGGGCTGCCTCGACGTGTTCGGCCTCTTCAACTTGCTGATCGCCTTCCGCAAGGGCCAAGTTCTCGGCTGGTGCGTTCTGGAAGATCCACTCTCGGAGGAGGAATAGCGAGAGAAAGAGGAGTACGATGACGGATGTGATGATCTGGCCCGTGAAGATATCGGACGACAGCGTCCGAACTACCGGGTGAAGGCTCTTCTTCGGCAGAACGATCGACGTGCCGTTCAAAGCTTCCGTGGCATTGACGATAATTGTGCTGGTGAGATTCAAGAGCGGCGGCTGACGTCCAGCAACAAACCAAGACCTGTGATACCATGTCAGCATATGCAATATATGCGGCTACGAACAAACGCACAGCGCATCTCCACTCCAAAAGAAGAACCTCCATGTCCACACTGTGGAATACGGCAACATCGCCAGCCATACGATCCCAACAAGTGCACCTCTCAAAGCAAGAAGACCGACAGTCGACAGTTGCAGTGAGAAGCGTCGCAGGAATAGAATCAGGGGTAGTCGCCGTGGCATCTTTGGATCGTACACTGAACGAGCGGTCAGTGGAAGTGGCACGTGCACAGGAAGCAGCGCACCTTTAGTGAATGCAAACTTGTGCTTGCATACATCGCATGTCGTCTTCTTGGAGTGTACGAGCCACATCGCCAGACAGTCCTGGTGGATGTACCTGATGGTGCCTGAGCACTTGCAGGGATGGAACAGCGGCTGGCTGGCATCTCCGGGTGCAGCACATATCCTACAGACATCCTCGTCTACAGCGATAAGTCAGTAATGTGCTACTACTTGTGAACATACTAGTGCGTACCTGGATCGATGTCCATCATGGTCGTACGAGGGGCGCGGCGCTGAGGTAATGTGCCTACGAGTCAATACGACCCGACGCCACGAAGTCGTGGTCCAAGTAAGCTATGCCCAAGAGCTGGCTCGCAGATCCTTCTTCCTAGTGGATATAGAGGGGTGGGAGGTCGAACTAGGTGTGCAGCAGTGGGACGACCGCCGTCACGCCAAACCAGGTGCAGGCACTGACTACGAGCGCACAGGCTGCGCCCAATCAGGGATCGCGCGATCAGACTCACGCGCCTCTCGGGTGGGTGGCGAGCCACACGGAAGCAATCGTACCTGCTTGAGCCTTTTGGCGCAACGCTGCTCCTTTGCTGAACGACTGCCAAGCCTAACCTGTTTCTTTGAACCACCATGTCCGACCACGATGATGAGATGCTGCTTGATGACGGTGAGCGCAGCTGCCGAGCTATGTGACCGCGGATACTGACTATGGTTCTCAGACCCTGGCAACATCACACGGAGAGGACGTGGCTTCCGTGGTGGTACGCGTACTTCCACAACTTTTGGCTGGATCATTTCTGAGCCAACTTAGCAGGTACCTCTAGCGAGCTACACCGCGCCGAGCAACAGTTCGACAAGCTAGATGTGGGCACTGGGCGAGATGGTGATACTGGCAAGGCAGCACGATGTAAGTACCGTGTTTCATTCGTTCATGGATTACGTATTCACCCGGCCCGCAGCTATAGAAGGATGGATCGTCTTTGTCACTGGTGTGCATGAGGAGGCGTCGGAGGAGGATCTGCAGGACAAGTTTGCAGACTTTGGCGAAATCAAGAACCTGCATTTGAATCTGGATCGACGAACGGGTTTCGTGAAGGCGCGCCCTTTTCCCACAAGCTCAAGTATTTTTACTAATGCTCTACTCTGCACTCACAGGGATATGCACTGGTCGAATACGAGACATACCCCGAGGCGAAGGCCGCCATCGACGCTTGCAACGGGTCGACATTACTGGAGCAAGAGATCCACTGCGACTTTGCCTTCGTGAGGGAGCCACCGAACGCGCATAGAGGCCCCATGCGAGGCGGTCGGGGTGGTGGGGGAGGTGCTCCTCGTCAACGTGGCCGGAGTGTGAGCCCAGGCCGATGAAAACGCATCTTCCTACCGCAGATCGCGACGGGATCGTTGGCGCACGCTCCGGCTGTGCCGTTGGTCTTCATACCGTTGCTTGGGCCGATGTACTCGTGTAAATTATTTAATGAGAACGGTTCCTGTCTCAGCAACAGTGCTGAATGCCCCGCACAGACGCTCAAGCCAACCCCCCAAAGATCGCGGGTGTGGCAAGACTTGGTTCAAAGGACGGCCACGGAAGCAAACACTACACGCGACTTCGCGTCCCTATACGGCGCCCTCCCTCACACGCTCCTTCCACCACCCACTCTTTCCCCTTTCCTCTGTTTGCCGCTCCCTCGTCATCAGACATGGCACGCTCTCGCTCGGAAGAGCATGATGACGTGGTTGCAGACTCTGAGGAGGAAGCACGCTCCCATCCTCAGCCCCAGCCCCAGCCTGCCAAAAAGACGGTGCGCCCGTCGGAAGACGAGGAGATGGCAGACGCGGACGAGGAGGAGGGCGAAGGGGACAGCGAGGAAGGGGAGTCGGAGTACGAGATCGAGGCAATCCTCGGTCACAAGATGGGAATGTTCACTCCGGTACGCGTCCAGTTCCGGCCGTTGTGGGCTTCTCGTGGCTAACGTGCCTTGAAGGGGGAATACGCGTACTACGTGTCGTGGAAAGGCTATCCCGCGGAAGAGAACAGCTGGGTCTCCCAGGACGACGCGGGGTATGATGGCATCTACATCTGTGGTGATGTTTAACCTTGACACTGGTTGTAGGAATGCGATGGAGCTGATCACGGAATACTGGAAGACGCGTCCCAAGAGGGAGGTTCCCCAAAAGTCTAGCAGCGCCAAGAAACGGGGCTCTAGTGTCAGCAAGCGGGACTCCAGTGTCAGCAAACGGGACTCCAGTGTCAGCAAGCGAGAGGCTAGTGTCAAGAGAGAATCCTCTGCTGGGCGAGGCCGCAAGTCCAGTATGTTCTGCGTGCTGCTCCGTTGACAATGTCTGAGCGTTCGAACAGCCACAAGGATTGCCAGCGATGATTCCGATATTGAAGTTCTGGACAAGGGTGAGGAGAAAACGTCTGTGACCAGGCGCCGTTCTGTTGTTACCTCTCCGAAGACTACGGGCACTGCTGCCTCGGTGAACGATGTGGTCAGCGATGATGACGACAAACTGGTGAAGAAGGCAAAGGCAAACGGCAAGTTGATCAGGAGTGCCAAGAAGGCCAAAGAGGAGAAGGAGGACGAGGAGAGCGAGACACATGTTGGAACCGCTGTCGATGCGGATGACGATTACCCTGCTCTTCCCGACATGTCGCCCTACATGCATCAATTGAACTGGGAGCAGCTGGTTACTAGTGTCGACACAATAGAGCAACATGGAGACGGCACTCTCAGGGTGTTCCTTACACTGTGAGCGATATTACATCTCATCGTGCCCGGTGTCGCTGATATCAGAATCCCAGCGATAATGGCCAGAGATCTTCCCACGACATGTCGGTGGTACGACAGCGTTGTCCGCAGAAGGTGCGTGTTTCATCGGCCTGTCATGAACTTTGAGCCTTACATACCTTTTTGCAGCTTATCACCTTTTTCGAGGGGCATCTCCGTTGGAGGCAGCCTCGCGCATGATAGTGTGTCCCTGAACACAGGGCATGTGCGAGTCATAGTGAAGGCTCCGTTTCCTCTTTGATACAATGTAGCTCGATGTTTCTCCGATTGCTCACTCGTGTTGCGACACTATTCACTTCATGGGATTCCGTCATGTTATGATACAAATTCGACTAGGGTATTGACAAAAAGGAGGGGAGGACGTGAAGGTCATTACATACGAAGGGGGCCGGATCGGGAACGTGACATCCATCGATCCAGCAAACGAAGTTAGACGTAAGGTCATTTACAACTCCTCGTGATATATAAGAGATGAGATACTGGAGGCAATGGATGCCACAGAAGAGGATGCCCGTTCCGTCGCCGGTTTGGCAGTCTCAACGCCGGCAGCCGACTTGAGGGAATCCGTCGCGTGTGTGAACGCATCATCGGCGCTAGATGCTAAGGAGTCCAGTACTGAATGGACAGAGGATGCAGCACGCTCAGAAAGTGGTTTCGCGCTCTCCACGCCGGCAGCCGACTTCACGGTCTCGGTCGCACTCGCCAAGTTGTTGGCCACATCGGCCGCAAGGGACTCAATCACCGCAGCCACCGACAACGCACTATCGGCAGCGCGCCCCGTCAACGAGCTGACCGTCTCTGCAAGATTCTCCGGCGACGGAGTGGCGCCAACCGCTTCCATGACGACCCGTGTGCCGTAATGTACAGCTGAAGATGCTGAGTCATAGGCTGTAGCAGCGGAATCGGAAGCCTGTGATGCCAACGAAGCCGCTTGATCTGAGGCAGAGGATCCCGCAGATGAGACAGAGTCGTACGCTATCGCCGCGGCCGCCGCAGCTTTATCGTAGCCATCGGAAACAATGTCGGAAGCGCGAGCAGCAACACTGTCGTAGTGCTCCTCGAATGTCTCAGGAGTTGGAGTGCCGCCCATAGCCTTGTATGCGGAACGTGTGGCCGAATGAGCGCTGGAGTAAAGGCTGTCCACGACGTCACCCGCCGCCGCACCAGCTCCAACAACGGCTTCTGATGCACGGGCCACTACACTGTCATAGTGTTCCTTCAGGCTTTCAGGCTCCGGGGTACCTCCAGCAGCACTGATGATGGACCGCGTTGCGTGATGTACACCTTCGGAAGCGGCATCCACCAGGCTCTCAACATATTCCCCAAATGCCTCGGGAGTAGGCGTTCCACCTGCCGCCTTGATGGCAGTTCGCGTTGCTTGATGCAGGGCAGAAGAACCAGCGTCATATACACTTTCCGCCAGATTGGTCGCGTCGCCTGCAATCTCTTCGATAGCAGCAGATGCACTGGATAGGATGTCTTCCACGCGAGCTTGAACTTCATCAGTGCTCGGAACATGGTCGCTCAGGCTGGAGGCAACGGAAGAAACCGACGCGTAAGCACTGGCGGCTCCTTTCGATGCTCGGCCGGCGAGACTAGACGCGTGTTCGGAGAAGTTTTCAGGAGTTGGAGTCCCACCAGCGGCCTTGATAATGGTCCGAGTAGCGTCGTGCACTGCATCGCCCACGACCTTGTAAGCATCCTGGGCTTGTGCCTTGGCGAAGTCGTAGTATTCTTCGGCAGTTTCTGGTGTAGGGCTTCCACCCGCCGCTTTCATTACGGTACGCGTTGCCTTGTGGATGTTCTCGTAAACATTGGACGTGGCGGCACCAAATACACTTTCCGCGACCGATGATGCTGAGCCAACGGCTGATTGAGCGCGGTCGACAAGACTGTCGTAATGCTCGTGAATGCTTTCTGGAGAAGGTGTCCCTCCAGCAGCCTTGATGACAGAGCGAGTGGCATCATGTACGACGCTATTGGCACCATCATACGCTGCTTGAGCAGCATCTGCCGCACGGCCTCGAGCATATTCGTAGAACTCCTCCGCGGTTTCGGGGGTAGGGGTACCACCTGCTGCTCTGGCGGCCGCCCGTGTCGCTTGGTGGATGTTCTCGTGGACGTTGGAAGTAGCGGCTCCGTATGCGCTCTCAACCACTGATGACGCAGATTCGTAGAAGTCTTGTGCCTTCGCCGCAACATTTTCGACGTGCTCGTGAAGACTTTCAGCAGCAGGGGTTCCGCCAGCTGCCCTAATTACAGACCGCGTTGCGTCGTGAACAGCGCCGCTTGCTTGCTCGTACGCCGCTTGTGCTTTCTCGCCTGCTTGCGCTTTGGCGAAGTCATAGTACTCCTGGACAGTCTCAGGAGTCGGCGTCGCGCCAGCGGCCTTGCTCGCAGCCCTCGTAGCAGAATGCCAAGTACCATGAGCCTCGTCGAGGATGTCACCGGCAGCTGCTTGTGCTTCTTGGAGAGCTCGCTCGACCTCTTCTTTGCTCCTCTGGAGATAGGCATCACCCGCAGCGGGCTGTGCCATCGCTCCGGGAATGAACAAGGGAAGTTGCACCTTTTCTTCTGCAATATCAGGTGATACTAGGGGGTCGTTATCGTCGGCGCCAGAAACGGGAGCATCGGCGAAAGGATGAATCAGAGCCAAGCGTGCCTCAAAGCCCAGAAGCACATCTTGAACATGACCGGTTAACTCGGCCAGCGCTTTATAGAGTGGCGAGTCTTCAGATAAGTACATGAGATCGCGGTAGGTCTTGCTGTATTCATTGGCATCTGTTCGCAACTTAGAATGTGCGTTGGGGTAGGTCCTCGAGCGTTCTCACCGTCCACCAAGCGATGATAACGTTTCCAATCTTGCGCAGAGACGTCCTCCAACCACGCGTACTTCGGTCCCAACTCGTTCTGTGCCTCGGAGGCAATATCCATGACGTCCTTTTCCGCCTTCTCAACCTGCATCGATTGAGTACTGAGGGTCTCGTGGATAACGAGTCCACTCACATCTGCCATGAGACCAGCCTCGGACCCCACCCACCACGTCTTTAGCCTGTCCTCCACATCACCCGCCCAACGTTCAACCTGGTTTCGGACCTTGGCCACTACGTCCTCAAGCAACTGAGTCTTTTCAGCAGCTGGACGATCCTCCGTATGAAGCTTGGTAGCGTAACTGTGGACGATTAGGCATACACATACATCATTTGTGAGATCTTTTCCTTACCGTTCAACGCCCGCCACAACACGGCCGACCTCCTTCTCATACTCGGCCAGATCTTTGCCCCATTCGCCCCCATTCTCTCCAAGAAGCTTGCTGCCGCTGGCAATCCGCACCCTCTCGATCTCTCTCTGCAACCGTTCCACAGCGCCCTGCCCGATCGCATGCAGCATCTCGTCCCACTTGTTGTGGCTTGCCTCAATGCCTGTGCGCTTCTCTGCTAGCTCTTCGGGGCTGGGCTTCACGTACTTCTGAGGAGTGGATGTGTCCGCAGGAATCTCTGCTGGCGGCGCAGCTTGCTCGATGGGGGATGGCGGCAGCACGGTCTCAGTCCCGACGTCGCGAGGGTCATTACCGTCCGTCAGCAAGCTTGCGAACCACGCCTCGAACTCATCCTGCACTTCCTCATCCTCAGTCTCTGGCGCAGAATCTGAAGGTGTGATCTTGGCGAGGAGATTTGCTGCCTCAGCTGCTGCTTCTTCCGGTCTGGCTTCATGAATTCCAAGCGCCTCGCGCGCCTCGTCCATCTTGGCTACAGCTGACATGCTGGCCACTGCCGCCGAGGATTGTGCCAGGGAAGCCACCAAGACTGCTTGGGACTGAGCGTGGTCGGCGACCGATGCCAATGATGCAGATGCAATGCTTATTGCCTCGCCGGCACCAACGGCTGCGGCGGCGGCCAGGTCCGCCGCAGTGGCATGGGCGGAGACGGCGGCATCGGACGCGGTCGAGGCGGCCGCTGCCGCTTTGGAGTATGCTGAAGATGCCAAAGATGCTGCCTTGAAATGCAATTTTGCGGCACCCTCCAGTCCCTCCTCCTGAAGTTCGCTCGCATAGCTAGCGGCGGCAGCGGCTGCTTGGGAGATCGAGGATGAAGCGCTTGACGAGTACTCCACGACGGACGATGATATTGTGGCTGCGACAGGCGCTACGTATTCAGACGCCGATGCCGAAGCGGTCGCGGCAGCTTCGCTGACTTGGGATGCCAATCGTGTGCCAGAGTCCGCTACTGCCGACGCGGCATTCGCAGCGGCATCGGCCGCAACGGCAGGTGCCGCAGAGGCGGCTGCGGAAGCATGAGACGCGTATTCGGTAGCAGTCTCCAGAATGGTTGATGCAGCGTCGACTATCGCGTCCGACACCTTGTGTGTTGCACTGGGGACGGAAGATGCAATGCTGGTTCCGGTAGCTTGGGCCGCGCTCGTGATACTGGAGAGTTTTTCCTGCACGACGGACACGTACTCAGACGCGACAGAATGCACGACCGATGCCGCTGCGTAGACCGATTTCTGAGCAGCAGCCGCGAAGCCGGCAGCTTGGCTCTGAGCGACAGATGCCATGGATGCCGCACCGGTGTGGGCTGCCGCTGCAGCGGATAATACCGATTCGGACGCAACCGCAAATGTTGACTGAGCTTGATCCAACACGGGAGATGCCTTCTGGTCGGCATGGTCTTTCAACTGACCAGCTTGCTTCACAATCGTGTCCCAGTGCGGCTTGACATAGAGGTTGAATACGCCTCCAATAGGCACCGCATCGCTCGCCTGCTTCGCCAGAGATTTCGTGTACAGCCAAGCAGTGTGCGCGTGCGGCTTCAACTTCTCATACGCTTGGAAGGAGGCGATACGGGCGCGAAGAACGTAGGGCGAGGTCGCATGAGCAACGCGTTGCGTCTGGGCACGCAGAGCGAGCCAGTGGGGTATGACGTGCTGACGGTGCAGGTCGGCGGCTTGCGACCAGTACGGGTCGATCGCTGCTGAAAGCTGGGCCGCGTATGGGTCGATGTACGGCTTCGCGACGGTATAGGCTTGCGAATACGCTTGCGACGATAGATCTTGCACCTTCTCGACGACTGGTATAAGCTGACTGCGCGCGGCCGTCCGAGCCGAATGGACATATGGTGTCACGTAGTTGAACGCGTTTTCCACGTGTGCAGCGTAAGGACCGACTTGTGGGTGGGATGAGATAGAGCTCCATGCAGATTGCACATGAGGGCTGATGAAAGGATCGTAGATATCGCTGTGTGCACGGGCCAAGAGAGTGCACGGTCCGGTGATAGGTTGATTCGCAGATGGGGGGGTGATGGGGCAAATGAGGGTATAAGCGGCGAGGGATAGCATCGACAGTCGAAGGAGAACCGACAACAGCGAAGGTCGAACTTTGGGTTTGCCTTTCGTTGCCGGTTTGGTCGGCGGCCGTGCGGCGACTTTCTTGGTTGTACCAGCCTTCGGTGTCTGCTTCTAGGTTTAGGTGCATTCGCAAGGGTACAGTGCCGAACTCACCACGAATGTCACATTGTCAGAGAATTCTGGCCTAGCGTGGGCATGATTAGCTACACCATTTGTAGGCTTCACATCGATGATTGGTTTCTTGTCCTCGACCTCTGGGCTCGGGTGACCGTTGGTAGAAGGAGCCGATGCGGAGGCCTGTCTGGACAGCCTGGACGACGCCGAGCGTGTTGTGGGTGGCCTCGAGGGCGTTTTGGGGGCCATTGTCGCGTTCGCTATCGTCGACAGAGGTGTGTGTAGGGCGGGAGAGGGGTTGGGCGTCAGGGATTTGGCACGGTATCGAGGTCAAAGCGGGAGCAATGAGGGGCAACGATCCTGAAAAGGAGCGCGTATGAGGTCACACGTCGTCAGAACCCCACAGCCACAGACCCTCTCCACGACAACCACGCTGGGCGGGAAACGTGGTCCTTGCGTGGCCTTTCACGTACACACATGGATGGGTACGTGGAGAAACCACGGTACAAACAAAGGCCAATGTCTTCTCCCCATATCGATGCTCCTTTATCGTCATATTGTGCTCCATGACCTCTGATGATTGCGCCTTCAACTTGTGCCGACCTTGGGATCGGAAGCGCTGCTCCTGAACTGGTCAAAGATGGAGAGGACTGCGCGAACAGTGGATGACTTGCCGTAGACCTAGATCGTAGATTTTTCGACACAGATCCTAAACGGAAGCAGTTTTTGGAGGCAAAACTACAGATCACAGATGCTAACCCAGACCGTAGGATGCACGCACACACCCCTCCTAGATCCTAGATTTGTCACGTGCCTGACACAGATCACGCAATGTGCAAATTAGGGGTCCTCCAGAGGCTGTGCCATTGTTTACCCAAGGAAGCAAATTGCAGGGCATTTGTATGCCAGGCAGGCGCTCCATGTGAAGATGTGCTTCCGTGAGGGTCTAGGAGAGCAGAAAAGATCTAGGAGAGGGGGGGGGACCCCTCTCCTAGATTCGACATCTAGGACGGACGATAAGCAGTCTAGGAGTGCTCCGGAGTTTGAATTTTGACAGCGGCACCTCGGCAGACCCTGTGTGGCGCATCTAGGACGCTCAAAATCTAGGATTTAGGTCTACGGCAAGTCATCCAGTAGCACTGGGACTCTGACCAGTGCTGATTATCAGCAGTGACAATGACATACAAAAATGGCTCATTGTCAGCCCTTTGCTTTCTTAGGCAAAGCAGCTGGTAATGCGCAGAAAGTGGTACATAATCAGCAGTTTGTATAATCAGTAGCTTAATAGCTCAATTTCATTACTTTTGCTACTGATTTACAGCAGTACTTTACAAGCTGATCACTGTTGCACACTGCATGTATCAGTAAGCTCTTTCAGAAGGTCAGCAGAGACACTTATACTAAGTGCAGCACACTCACCTTAGAATAGCTCTAATTGTTGCATCCGGTTGACAACCAAATGTAGAAGATGGGTACATATATGCACCCAAATACCCATTGTGACCCTCCAGGAGGAGGTCCAGCAAGGACAGATATACCAGGCAAGCAGGGTGGAGCAGGGGGGAAGAGTCTGCAAGGTGGGCAGCAGGCAGGGTAGGCAGGGCAGGCAGGGTGGAGCAAGGGGCAGGCACGGCGGCAAGGGAGGCAAGCACATGGTGGTTAATGACCAAGACGGGAGCCAGGGACCACGGACTCAGACGCACTGAGTCCCCTGGAGCGGAGGCAAACTCAGCTGCTCTTAGGGGCAGATTGCTTGACACGTCTCAGCGGATGCTGATTTCCAGCCCGGAAGAGGATGGAAGTAAATCAGCACCCTATCAGCCCGTTACAGCATACAGCCGCTTGATGGCTGTTCACCCATGCATAAGTACTTAACTTGCTTACTATCAGACCCTAGTCCGCGTCTAGTGTAGTGTGATGCGCAGTTCTCCTCGCATAGCGGCGATTTGCAGCTGACTCAACCCAACCGGAGCTCTCTCCGCTAGAGATGTCTTGGCAGTGGGCGTGGGCTGTCCATGTCCAGGGTACCGACGACCCAGTGGCAAAGAAGAATTGATATAGCGGCCAGAGACGCGAAGATTCCGTTGTCGCTCCGGATGTCCGGCTTCTGTGCCCCGACTCCGATTGTCCCCGTCAGGAACTGCTTGGCTATCGAAAATCTGCGGCAGGACGTACGTGGCTCTTTCATTGCAATTCATTACTATCGATTCCGCGATGGCACACCGGTCGCCCGTTCCTGAACATTACTCACTCGGGACGGGCCGCAAGTCATAACAAGTTATGAGTGAAGTCGCGGAGTGGCCAAGTGTCTTAGATTGCAGGAGCACTGCGCGTCGGACAGCTTGCCACCGAAGAGTAAGATCCATTCAAATCCTGAACCAGAGAAGCCCAACTCGTGACGAGATGCCGGGGACTTTAATGTCCCGAGATCGTGACCAATTGGAACAACTGGTCTTGCTTCTTAAAGCAAGCGTCCCGACAATAACGGTGGCTGATTACCTAAGCTTAGGGTTCGAAAAGATAAGGCGTCTCAACCAGTCGCGGCGCGTTCTTCCTCTGTTTAGCCGTTATCTGCTCTGTCCAATCCCACGTTCAGGAGGCTTTTAATTGTCAAGTCTCAATTAGGCAATTCCGCTTACTCTAAACGGTTCTTCTCGATGACGAAATCCTCTGCGTGAAGCGGAAACCGAGCGGACTAGAGATGTTCACGCCGTCTACCTATATAACCTTGTGAACTTGGCGCCATGCAACAACTAGGGCGGCTATATTGCTTCTGGTCCAGCGCACAGACTACATTCCAGTCTTGAGCTTTGAACTATGGCTGTCATCAAGATTGCTGTCGTCCTCACGGCCCTGCTCTCCTTGGCCGCTGCCAGCACGCCTTCTTACGGTGTCAGCCCGGTTAATGGTGGGCGCATTGTCTAAACCGCATACATTTGAAGATTGACCGGAGTAATCTGTAGGGAAACCCCTGCCTGATCTCTACTACGCTACTATAGGTGCATTTTCAGCCATTATATCATACTAATCGTTCTGACCTTCGGTTGTTAGATGATCTGTGAGTTACGTCAACCTGTCCCTTCGCGCAAAGCTGAACGGCACATAGGCAATATGGGATGGGCAACGGCACGTTCACTGCTGTCCATTTGGTCAAGGTGCGTCGAATAAAGGACATTGCTTCTGAGTACTTATGCGTATCGGTAGGCCTACCTGGGTCGCATTGCGGAGACCAATCCGCTGCTCCATGCCGTCATCGAGACGAACCCCGATGCCATTTCCATCGCTGCCGGTCTCGACGCCGAGAGGGCGAACGGGACTGTTCGAGGGTAAGTCGCGTTGTGCTTTCTGGACCCTATCCTCATTGATGATCCTAACCTAGGCCCCTGCACGGGATCCCTATCATTGTCAAGGACAATGTCGGAACCTTCGATAAGATGAACACCACGGGTATTTAATTCCGTTCCGAGATTTTCAACATGACAATGACGTTTCATCTCTGTAGCTGGCTCCTTCTCCCTTCTTGGCGCCAAGCTGCCTCGCGATGCGACCATCGCTGCCAAGCTCAAGGCCGCGGGTGCTATTATTATCGGAAAGTATTGCCCCTCGCTTCCTACCCGCCCAACCGGACGCTAAGTAATTTCCAGGGCGAACCTGTCTCAATGGGCCAACTACCGCTCAACGAACTCCACAAATGGCAAGCAGAACAATATAGCATCTCTCAGCATTGCTCATGTCTTGTTGCAGGCTGGACAGCCCGTGGTGGCCAGACGTCCGCGGCTTGGTACCCCCTTCTTGACCCTTCGGGATCCAGCAGTGGTTCCGGTGTCGCCTCTTCTATTGGCCTTGCTGCCGCTGCCATCGGGACAGAAACATCTGGCTCGATCATTGGGCCCTCGGGAAAGAACAGTCTTACCGGTATCAAGCCAGTACGCCCGTCACGCTTTCGTTGGACGAGTGCAGATTGTCTAACATATAACAGTCTGTGGGTCTCACCAGCCGCTACAACATCGTTCCAATCTCGCAGACGCAAGACACCCCCGGCCCCATGACCAGGACCATGAAGGATGCTGCCTACATCCTGGGGGTCATTGCCGGAGTGGACCCTTACGATAACTACACCTCTGCGATTCCATTCTCCACAATCCCCGATTACGCTGCAGGTTGTACTCCCGATGGACTCAAGGGCGCCAAGATTGGCATCCCGCGCAACGCCATGAGTGTCTCCGCTACCAACGGTCCCGAGATTGCGGCTTTCAACGCATCCATCGCCGTTTTTAAGAGCTTGGGCGCCATTATCACGGATCCGTTTGTCCATCCCGTTCAAGCATGATTCAATGTTGACTTATTCCTTGTAGGGCACCATTTCCAGATTTGGCAGGGTAAGCCAACCAGGATCGCGAGATATGCGTATCAGGAATATCACTGACCGCTGACTTTCGTCAGATACCGTAACTTCAGCGGTGTACGTCGCATTGTGCAATGCGTACACATTGAATCTGACCTGTTTTTAGGCTGGTGTATGTTGCGAAATGACAGCCGTTGCAGCGACCTTACCCTTTGAGTAGTATTCCACCGACCCTGTAGTTGGAGCCGACTTCGTTGCCGACATCGCGAACTACTTCAATGGATTGACTTATAACCCTAACAACATCCACGACATCAACGCACTCATCAATTTCACGATGCATTACCCAGCCGAGGATTATGTACGTCCAGCTTTTATTAAGCATTTTGTCGCTGACTGCGGTTTCCGCATTCCCAGCCGGACCGCAACGTCGTGACGTGGCAGCAAGACGCCAATCTCACCATCAAGATCGGTGATTCCGCTTACTACAAGGGTCTGGAAGCCCAGTACTACTACGGTTCAAATGCCAGTAAGACGCTGTCATTGCCTGTACGTCTAAGTTGCTAATGGTCGCTAGCTATTCTCGGTGCTCTGGAACAATATGGGCTAGATGCTCTTATCATCCCCAGTTCCCAGTCTCCCGGATATGCTTCCATCGCCGGTCTGTAGCCAGCCCACCCTATCCGATAAAACTACTGTACTGAGCACGTTACCTACAGGTTATCCCATTATCAGCGTTCCCTTGGGCTACTACCCACCCACGACTAACGTCACCTGGAACTCGCGTAACACGGTATGCTGTCATCTTCTGGAATGTGCGGAAATATTGACCATGTTCTGCAGCTCGTCTCTCTGGCTCCTAACATGCCGTTCGGTCTTTCGTTCTACAGCCGGAAGTACGACGAGGCAACAATCATCAAGTTTGCCTGCGCGTTTGAGGCGGCTACGAACGTAGGTCATCTCATTAGCGATGACAGTAGACTTGCTTATCTTGTGACAGCACCGTAACGAGAGCCTTCCTTACCTCCGGCCCAATGTGTATGTAGCGCGGAACACAAATCCTATCAAGCTGACCCTCTCTTCAGGCAACTTATCACAGTGATGTGAGCCGGACGAAAGTGATACTAAATGGGGCACCCGCAAAATGCGGGATAAATGCTCGTGGATTTCGTTGTTAATTCAAAATCAATGTCCTGAGTTTGTTACGGTGTTGTCCAATGTTGGCGACATCAACATGCAGCCTTGGCGACTATCGGCACCGCGTAACTATGCGTCCTCGAAGCGCTCCACACAGGGTGTCGTCACCGGGGTTCCCTTCCTCATGCCCAATGTGTACTTCTCTTCTTCTCCCAACGCCTCCACTTCTTCCCTCTCCATACGGCGTATCTCCAGCCGCTCGAGCTTGCGAGTTAAGGTAGATAGTGAGCTCGGGTTGCTGACTTGATTAGCAACCAAGACAACCGGGCTGATGGCTACGCGCTTAGGCGTGCGCGTGCTGCGCGGTGTACGGCCACTCTTTGGTGTGGTGGGCGACATGAACGGTGCTTGAAGCAGCCCTTCGGTGCGAAGCGTGATCTGGGGCCGCGTTTCGCGACGCTCGAGCTCCGCGGCCTGGAACGTTGCTTGCGTAACGGTCCTCTCGGGCGATGTTGGAATCGTCGAGAAGTCGATCTTGGGAACGGCCGGAGAAGCGGCGTTCCTCAAGCAAGGCCGCGCGGGAGAAAGAACCGAAGCGATGGAAGGCGTGTGAGGTGATAGAGAGTAGATATCGGACAGTTTTGGAAGGCGAGGTGATCGGACGTCGTGGGGAAATGCAGGTGAAGGTGGAGAGGCCGCTGATGGACTAAACAGGGTTGGCGAGAGAACGGCAGGCAACTGGCCGTGGTATGGTTGTAGCGCCGGATGGGTAGGAGAAAGAAGTTGGAGGCCAGCTGGTCTGGAGAGGGAGATGGTCCGCGTAAGACGGGGCGACGAAAGTCTTGCCGCAGTGGACGTGATAGGTGATCGAGGAATGGACAACATATCTGGGAAGAAAGGGTGGCGTCGATGTCGTCTAAGCTGATGATCCTGTTTGTCTGGCCAGCAGACAGCAGTGGGGGGAAGGAGGATGAGGAAGCGTCGGAGCAGTCTTAAAGCTGACTAGATATATGAAGACGTTTCAGAGGCACAGCACTGTCAAGGGATGATGGTCAAACACATTAGGACGGCTGAAACACCTCGACTAGTCACACCGGCACTGAAAGCGGTATCGTGTCATTCCTCTCCGGCAACGCAAGTAAAGCAGTCCAACAAGTTCAGCGCTGTCGCAGTGCATGGCGCGGCCTTGCATGAGTCTGCATGCTGCGCTTGCCTCTCTCGGACACGAAGCAGCCAAGGTCGCGGGTCAGGGGAATGGGGTAAGGGGACGCGTGCCGAAATATGGCCGGCTATTCCGTGCTTCCTCCAATTAATTAGTTCCGCGACACAGCCGCTTGGGCCGCACAGGGTTAAGCTGAGCCGGACGCGTGTACGGAATGGCGGTCCGCCTTCTTCTTTCCTATTTCACATCGTTTTCTCAGGGTTGGCCATCGCGGCTGCATATCACATCTTGCGATCATCATCGAGCCGAACGTAACTTACCCTAAATTTGAATTTCTTCCTCATCAATACCGCGGCCAATCATCGCGCGTCCACGGTTCCTCAAGATTGGCTTCCACCGTTCTGACCGGGCGTCCATGCCCGTGATTACATAGTGCTATATAGCACTCCAGTATCGACATCAGACCGCATGTCAGTATCCAAGCTACCAGGAACTTCCTCAGGAACAGCAACAACGGATGGATGGATGCCCAGATGTTGTCGGCCGGCTCTCTTCCGAACATGGAGATAAAAGGTCGGGAAAGAAGCCTTGAAGGTCGGGGGTGTTTACGGCCGCATTCAGCCGGCGATGGTGCAAGATGTGAACAACACTGGCTGTGGAGATCATGACCTCTCGCAGGAGCTTGTGTCACTTTGCATTAATTGTATGTGCGCCGTGAGTCGATATGATGCGACGGTCTAACTCTCAGTGATGCACCAACACGCGGGTTCGAGACCCTGGATTGGCAACAAGTCGGCTGGGACACCCCATCTTCTCCATCAGCTTCGGAGAGCTTCCGGAGAATCTTCCCACTACTACGCACCGCTTTCGGCAAGTGGCGCATGTGATCCCTTTGATACCGGTTGTCATCTTCACGCGGATAGCGAAGTTCCTTCTCTCATGAACGAGGTGTATTGTATGAATAAGGAACAAAGATCTGCTTTCAATGAGCCACTTTGATTTGCAAACACAGAAAGCTTAAGGTTAGCCAGGAGCCTCCCTTGCGTGTAGAGCGTCATTGCTAGTTGAGGCTGACTGAATCGCTTTCAGGACTCCGCTTGAACTGGTGGACTCAATACACTTCTGTTCAGTGCCGACCCTACGACAGGCACACCACGGCGATACGTGAGAATGAATGAGGGTCTGTCTGGTTATCCAGCCATGTGGTTCACGTTCTGGTCTTCTGTATCCGCAACTCGGCTGATCCGCTCCCCGCAATACGAAAAAAGCCACTGCGTACTCGTCCCCCACTGCCTGTGGTGCGTTGATAATCACAACCTTCTGGAATGCATTGCAACAATTTTCCCGTGTACCGACTTATCACCACCTTCTCTCTGCACCAACGTGTTTCCACAGTAGCGGCGTTACCTTCCACACAGGTGGGAACGGTGCGGGTCTCAACGAATGGTCGCGCTTCTCTGTATTCCCGCTTTTTCCTGGGCTCTTTCCCTTTTCGCCGTATATGAAGACGCATTGGGGTGACCCCGCACTCGAAGACCTAAGCACATTCCCTCTTTTCGGCCCCCAATCTTCGTCCTCTCATTCTTGTTCAACATGTCTGCTTCGGCATTACCCCTCGAGGTCGCCATTCTCGTTGGTGTTGTATGCCAATCTTGCGTATATGGTGAGCAGATTGGGTGGAAGCTGAGATTACCCTACTGAGCCCTTCACTAGGCATCTTCCTGGTGCTCTTCGGAGCTTGCTGCTACGTCTTGTTGCAGAAGAAGAAGATGACGACCACCAATGCGATGTTCCTTGGAACAGCGATTCTTATGTTTATTCTCATCACCATCAACTTTGCTGTAAGCTGGTCGAGAATCATGGACGCCGTTTTCATCGAGGAGGATGGCACGTCCTATCTGGCAGACTTGACTCAATGGTATGAGTACTCCCCTCTTGTGCAGCACGTCTCACTAATGACTGCTATTAGGAAGGAAGTCTTCCGTACAGGCGTTTATGTCGCTTTGACAGCAGTTGCTGATTCCCTCTTCGTAAGGTGTTTCTTTGTTGTGGTGGTCCCTTCTGACAAGTCTGTCTCTAGATCTACCGCTTGTACATGGTGTGGTCCAAGAACATCTACATCATCATCCTCCCGGCTCTTCTTCTTTGTGGTAGTCTCAGTACGTTTCATATCACCCGGACGGAGGCCATGTTTTCATGCTTTATACAGCTTCGGGTATCGGCATTGAAGTTGCCATTGCATCTCTGAAAGGGTCGAGTCTGTTTGGGTCCGGCATTGCTGCATGGGTACATGAGTGTGATCTTATCAGTCGAGCTGTCATCTAACGCAGTTGCTCTAGGCTACCTCGTTTTTCAGCATTTCCCTGGTGCAAAACCTGATCACTACTGCTCTCATCGTCTTCCGAATCTGGAGAGTCAACATGGCAGGTGTAGGGCAGATGGGTCAACACAGTCTCTGGCCAGTCATTGCCGTCATCTTAGAGTCCGGTGCCATCTACAGCGCCAACGTGCTGTGTCTGTTGGTTACCTATGCAACTGGAAGCTTCGCCCAGTACATTTGTCTCGACATGGTGAGCGTGTTACAACTTCGTGTGGATGCCCGCTAACCGCCTTGATCCAAAGCTCGTTCCCAACATTGTAAGCACTTAACCATGCTTACCTCCATACACGGTCTAATCTCTGCGTGTAGGGATGCACCTTCTGCCTCATTATCGTCCGTGTCGGCCTAGGTCTTACTAAGAATGTTTCGGCGGGAGACGTCACGCAGGAGGTTGGCCGTGTGACAATCGGGGGCACGAACAGCTCACGGTACCCCATGCGCAAGATCAACATCAGTGTGGCTAGGACGGTGGATGTGGACCAGGATGCCGAGGAGATCGACATGGAGAGGGGCAAGGATGAGGGCTCTGATGTGGATGTCTTCGACAAGGTGCCTCGCGACATGTCCTACGAGCATAAAAACGACTCGAATGGATTCTGAGGCTGGAATTTACTCTTGCTAGTAGTTCCGAATCGGTGCATCAGTTTTGTAGGGCATAAAACAGAGCAGCCAGTCTGCGAACATTCCTTTCTTGACAAGTACAGTCCATGTGAATGAGACATCTCCACGCTATTGATGCCATATTGTGTGCTGTGTGATTGGTGGAAGCGGTTAAGCGTTTCTTCTTCCGGGAGAGAAGGAGATAGTGTTGAGGTGGTTGCGGTTCATTGGCGCATCCGTCAACATTATTGAAGGAAGTCCTTTAGTGAACCGGTGTTTAGTGGTGCACCGGTAGGGGAAGAAATACTCAGACCACTTGGCTTGCAAATGAATGAAATGACATTCGCAAATACAGACAGCGGATTCATCGAACGTCATGCAGTTTCAGATGTGGTGGCACGTCACTGGCACACGACGCGTCGTGCACCGGAAGCCCCCAGGTCAGGGGTACGTGGACCCTGTCTAGGCCGTTCGCGCACCGCAACGGTCTCAACAGCAGCTCGAACCTTACACGACCACGACCACGGCTACGATCACGTCTTCACTACTTTGCTCTTTTTACCCTTGATATATTTGCTCAGTATTACGCGTTTTAATGGCTTCTTCACCTCCTTTGCGTTCTGGTGACGGTCAGACTGCATCGACTGACGTTGAAGATCGACGCTTTTCCATCGATCAGGCTCTGGAACTAGAGCACCAGCTCAACGAGGAGCACGACAATCCCGACGACCGACCGATCAGTGCGGATATTGCTCCATCAGCACTCGACCCCGACGTCCTTGCGGCTATCGTCATTCAGCAACGTCATTCCCTCGCCGAGCTCACCCATGAGCGCGACGAACTCGCCGGGGCGCTTGCAAAGGCGCATATCGTTCAGAGCGAACTGCAGTCGCAGCTTTCGGAAGTCGAAGAGGCACTGGAGGTTGAGAGGCAAAAGGTCTCGGCTATCTCTGAGGAACTAGGCGTCGCCAAAGAGAGGGCGACAAGCGATGCCGAGTCCATAGCGATGCTCCGATCAAAGGTGGAAGAGTCGAGACGGGGCGTGATGAGACTGCAATCGGAAAGAGAGACCCGGAGGACGAGTCAATTCCAACCTTTACAGCTCGACCTGTCATCGGCGAGCACGAGCGGCAGTGGTCGAACGCCTGGATTCTCAACATTCTCGAAACGCGCGTCGGTCATTTCGACGTCGTCTACACCCAGAAGCCCGACTTTCATGGGTCATCGTCGCGTCTCATCACAGTCTGATCCCGGCCTGACGCCGGATGCCTCGGATTCGTCTTCATTCCCGCCTGGGCTTCTACAGACGCCTAGCGAGCCAGGAACGTCGTCTATTGGAAAGACAGCCAGTCTATCCCCACCGCCAATGATGTCGGCACTTCCACCACAACTTCCGCCCTTGATCTCGGAAGAGGAACTGCTTTCGCTGCAGACAGAGTTGAGGACGCTGCGACGCGAACTTTCTCAAGCCAAGGAAGCAAAGCAGGCCAGCGACAGTGTCCTGCGTGCTCTTCGGGAGATGATCGGGGTTGATCCTGAGTCCAAGGAACTGCCGCATCCAGACCAAGTTGAATCCTTGAAGGGACTGAGTCTTCCTCCTCTGCCAACGGACGAAGTAGATGATGAAGACGAATCTCCCATCCAACCCGCTCCTTTGGAGGAGAAGAAATCTGGCTGGGGCCTGAAGCTTTGGAGGAGCACCACGTCTGCAGCGACGAAAACGATATCTCCAGAGCCATCTCTCAAAGCAGATACCTCGTCCGAGATTCTTGCCGAGGCGTCCAAGCGGTCGAGCGCATCCAGCACTCATCCTATTGAGCCGCCTGCTCTTACGCGTACAACTTCGGCGTCGTCATCTACACCACCTCCGCTGCCACCCAGGCAACCGTTGCTCAAGACCTTCAGCCTGTTCACATCTGGGACTGGCCCTGCTGTACCTGAGAAGGACATCAACCTACCTGATTCCACAGTGGGCACAGAGGTCACGCCAGTGACTGTCGATCCTGCAAGAGACGCGGTGGAATCACAGTTGATGAAGGACGATAATGCGGATGGCACGTCTGAAGCACCTCCCGATCTGCATATTACAACCGATCTTGGGAACGACGACAACACTCCTGAATTGTACGTGCAGCCGCCGACCGCGATTTAACCGCGCCTTTTCACCACACGCTATCCACGGACGTTGATTCTTCTCACACATACGAATACCAGCAGCTCATCATGACTATTGTCCTAACATGTACTTCAGCAATTACGTATTATAATCAACTATTTCGAGACAACTGGCCACAGAACGTGCTAGAGGCTCGATTACCTATAACCGAGTGTGAAAGCGCTCATCTGTTTTGGCTCCGTCTCGAGCGCCTACCAACGCAACTCTTACCGTGACAACCATGCACGCTTTACGCGCCTACCGACCGCTAGTACGCCCAACAGCACTGCGGATACCGCCGCAATCACTTCCGTCTCGGCCTCGTTTCGTTCGGTTCTATCAAGTGAACCCGGAAGAGCCTAGGCTGTCCCTCACGTTTACTTGCACTGCGCCAGGCTGCAGCGGTCACCGGTCGTCGCACACTTTCACGAAGCGATCTTATGAGCATGGAGTAGTATTAGTCGAGTGCCCGGAGTGTCACAACCGGTATGCACCACCTCCTCTTGTCCCACGGTTGGGTCTAATGTAGTTATTGCAGACATCTAATTGCCGATCATTTGGGCTGGTTCAAGGACAGCACCGACGGCGGGAAGAACAAGACGTTGGAGCAGATCATGGCTGCGAAAGGCGTGCTTGTTACAAGAGGACGAATAGTGGAGGGAGGAACATTTGAGTTTGACGGGTCTGAGGCGGGGGATGCAGGAGAATCCAAGGAGGGCTCATAATCCATTCTATGCAATATATTACATCAACCACTCTCTACCACGCTACTTGGCTTGCTCCGTGGCCTGCTCCGGCAATGGTGGAGCCAGACCGTTCTTAGCGAGCAGCTCTTCGAGCTCTCCGTTTTGATGCACTGTATCAGTGTCACCTCTGTCGCCGTTCTGTGTGGAATGGAAGTGCTCACTGCTAAGAACGATGTCGCAACCGCCAACGAATTCGCCGTTGACGTATAGCTGCGGGATTGTTGGCCATTCTCTGTCATATGGTCTGAATACAGTGTTCAAATGATCATTTGGCCACGCACGAGTACTCCTTGATGCCATTCCTCAGCTCCTCATCCTCCAGCACATTGAAGCTCTTGATCTTGTTCTGCGGGACACCCTGTACATCGAGTATTTGGCATACTGCACGCGAGAAGCCGCACTGCGGCTGATCGGGAGTGCCTTTCATGAAAAGGACAAGAGGATACTTGTGAACCGCCTGAATTGCCATTAGCATAGAGTGATCATGATGTGACCAAGCCGTACATCGTCTATCGCCTTGCGATGTTCCACTGAGAGGAATCGTCTGCAGAATGAGGGGTTCGAAAGGAAGGTGGACGCGAGAGTGCGGCGGGGCGCGAACTGCATATAAAGCAATCAGACCCAGTGCTAGGAGTGGCGTTGATGGTACGTACTGCAATGCGTGCTGCTGTGCGGAACGACATGATGGTGCAGACGATGGAGAGCGTTGAGGAGCTGGTGTCGTCCACCCAAATGTCTCCCTTCCGACAGGTCCCTTACTAAGCGCCGCTGGCTTCCATAACCCAAACCCATTGACGCGTCACAATCGCCACTCGACCGAAAAAATTGGGAGAGAACACGAGAACCCTTGCCAGTCCTTCCAGACCCAAAACTCTTGCATACCACCACCCTCTGTAGTGAGTACCGTTCGAATCACTTTTGTTTACGGATGAATACTCTAGATGACGAGTCCGACGTTGATAAAGCGCAGTCGGTCATCGCCTGCGCTGGCGTTTGATGATACCCCTTAAATACCATTCATGCTTTTCTGATCTCTTCGCATTGTTCATTCGCATTTGAACATCTCGCTGACCCTAATGTACAGGTTGCTTCATGTCTTCGGAGGAAGACTGGTCAGACTCGGACTCGGAGTTTGAAGAGGAGCAGAAGGGGGACGTCGCGACGTCCGTTTTTCTTGGCATCCCGGACGGACCCCTCACCTCGGCCTACGATGATGCCGATGCTGCTGTGTCCCGAGCGGGCGGCCTTCCAGTACGCATGTTAGATTGGTTCAGTCTGCTCACTACTTAGCAGTTATGCAGCCATTTCTCCGTCTAAAGGAGTACCCTTCGCCCGATGTATCACTCTGCAAGCGTTGCAACCTGCCCATGGAGATGCTTGTCAGCATCTTCTGCCCGTTTGAGGGGTCCTCGAACGATCGAGTCCTGTATGTGTGGGGCTGCGCAAGAGCTGAATGTCAGAGGAAGGATGGCAGGTAGGTACGCGTCTCAATGTCATATTATCGACTCAAATTAACGTCCAACAGCGTCCGTGCTTATCGATCATTATGCCATAATGCCAAGTATGCGGCCAAGCTGGAACGCCAGAGGGCACGAAAGGCTGCTCAGTCGTCGGCTCCTGAGAAACCAGCCGCACCCAAGTCGGGGACCAATCCGTTTTCCGTACGTGCAGATTTGCGGGCGGTGGTTCTTCAGCTAATGCAGGGCTTCAGAGGGCTGTACCAGCGTCCGATCAGGTAGTAGCGCCTAGTGGGTTGGGCGACCTACTGTTCGCAGCGAACAGCTCCAATTGCGATCACCCGGATAGCTGTGGCTGGGGTGAAGCCAGTGATTCGAACAGTGCCACGGACGAAGAAGACGACGAGGAAGAGGAGTCGCCGGAGGAGGAGCTAGCTGAGGAAGACTCCGGTACTCAGGCGAGAGGCGAGCCCAATCCTGGTATGTTCTGGGACCTGCTCAAAATCCGTACCCGTCCACTAATGCCTGCCTCAGATTGGGCTTTACAGCCTTCTTATCGATCTCTGTATATCTCAACCGTGGAAGAGTATATCAATGCGAAGCCACCACCGCCAGTGTCAAAAAAGGCTATCAATGAGGCGCAAACGTCAACTGACACTGGAGGCGCACCGTGGGGCAAAGAGAGCTACGAGGTGATGCACAAGCTGGACGACATCTTCGAAAAGTTCGTCGCACGGGTACAAGAGGAGCCCCAGCAGGTTCTCCGGTCTGTCCCCATATTGACTACAAATGACCAAACAGCTGACATGTCCGTAAGATACGACTTATCAGGGACTCCACTGCCTTTCTCCTCCCGGGATGCCGTCTACAAGCGATTATTCCCTGTTCAGCCGATCGCACCAGGCACAGCCGTACCCATCAACGGCCCGACACCCCCAGTTAAGCATGCATATGATCCTTCTGTGCTCGATCCATGTCCGAGATGCGGCGGGTCACGAGTCTTCGAAGCCCAGCTCGTTCCTAACCTCATCAACATCCTGCAACGACGTGATCCGCCATCGTCCAACAAGAAACAATCGGCAGAGGAACGACAGCAAGAGCTCGAGGCCCTTCTCAGAGGCAAAACGGATGGCATGGAATGGGGGACTGTTATGGTTTTCAGCTGCTTGGCCGACTGCTCGGTCGATAGCGCTGGAGTGCAGTGTAGCGAGACATGGGTAGAGGAGTTGGTTGCGGTGCAGTGGGATGTATAGTAGCAGCCTCTTGAATGTGTGCTACCACGGGCACATTGCGTTCTCTTCGAAATTGTTAATGTAATCTTGTACGACTGGCACGTTTCCGGGCGAGCGCCTGCCTTCGCATCACTTCCCCTCCCCCCTTCGGCTCCTAGCAGTGACCGCGAATGAGAATCCTTCATCCGAGTAGTCGAACTCGGAGATCCCACTCCCACCTTGTGAGTACTGAGCGGACCACCTCTGTTCACGGATGAGTACTCTAGATGAGCCGGACATCAATGAACGACAGTTCTGCACCGCCTGCACTGACATCAGGAAACAGCATTTGAACGTCATTCATACTTTTGATCTCTTTGCCCCCTCTTTCACCCGGACCTGTATAAAGTGCCCAACCCACGTTTAGCTTCATCATATCCTCCGATGGGGTCACGAAGATTGATCATCAAGACCTTGGTTCGCGGAGGAGCAGAGTCGAAACGCCGCAAGATATGCATTCTTCGCGTTGCACAAGGGCTCCTCGTTTCGGCTTTCTGTAATGACAATGCGGTCATTTCTCAATCTCAAGTCGGCGACCTTCTTTTAGAACCGCTCGTCCAACGGTGTAGCCCTTCCTTCGTCTAAATACCTGTCCTCCTGCTCGTCTGTGAGACCTTCGAACAACCGACGGGGGCGCGTGGGGGGTTGTACTCAATGATCCGGGGAGAGCCTCGCAGGAAGGCAGGAAGTTCGCACGCGTGCACCGCTTAATGTAACACTGTAGACTGGAAGGCGTGTAATGGCGTCCAAAGGGTGCTCTCAATACGTTATCCGTGCACCCGTATTTGTGAGAAGCGGTTCTTTGCCTACACAGCAGTATGCAAGGTCAGGAGGAAGAGCAGGGAGAAGGGGAAGCTGCCAAGGACTGTGCCACAGTGGTGTCAACCTTAACAACCCTAGCAACCCTAACCATACAGAATTAGCAACCCTGGGCTTAAACTGGCCTCAACTGCAAACTTGAACCCTAGCAGCAACCCTGCCAATACAACCCTAACCCTCACTATGGCTGTACTTAACCACAACCCACCAAACCTAATTGCTTTACTGCTAGCCCCAACCCTATCTAAGGCCCGGAGACACTCAGATTGGCTAGGGTTGGGGACAGGTGTACAGCCACAAGCATCTAAGGCCTGGAGACACTCAGATTGGCTAGGGTTAGGGACAGGTGTACAGCCACGAGCATTTGCACTGTTAGCTTTCAACATGCTACACTGGTCCGTTCGGGCCGAAAATTTGCACAGACCTAATAATATGGTCCCTTTAGTTGTTCTTTAACTAAAGAAATTTGCTTCCGTGCCTCCCATAGGGTCCATCTTGCCTTGAGCGCTCCGCGTCGCCCAGCCCACCCTATGTGCTAATATTGCCATCATCTACAGTGCAATAAGGTGGAGTCTTTTTGCTTTGGATTATTCATTACTACTATATACCCTCAGGCTTAGGGTTTATCTTTCTCTTCTCTTCAAGCTTTCAAGCACCATGTGCTGGGTCTTGTCTCTTCAAAGCCTCCAACACTGTTTTAAAGTTGATGTCGCCCATTGGTTGCTTTGAATTGTTGTTTGTTTGTACCTACCGCAACCATCTAGGCCACTTCCTGGCTCAACTTTTGTTGACCTTCACTTAAAGTCTTTGTTTCTGCGTATTCCCTTTCCCCGTTTAAACCTCTTTTTGTTCTCCATATTAACATCATTCGGTCTTTAGTCCTACTTGCAAATGCACTGTTTCCACACCAATGTTTATCTTTTGGGTTGACTATCACCCCCATTACTGAATGTTGTTTGCTTCCAGAGTTTCCTGCACATATTACCGTT
>KV424005.1:0-54630 GCA_001632435.1 Calocera cornea HHB12733
TACTTGGTTTTATGCCATCGCTTGAGCTTCTTCATGCGATCGGCATGGGCAACATAATGAAGCCACTCAGGCATTTAAAACAGCTCCTGTTAATTAATTAGCATTATTAATGCTGTAAAATGAGTTATTATGGCTACATACAGTGTTGTAGGGGCTGGATGGCACGTAGATGGTGGTTGTAGAGTGAGGTGAGCGTGCCAGCAGTTATAAAGGCTGCAATCTCTTCTACCTTTTGTAACCCTAACTCTTGCTTACATAACCATAACCCTAACTTTTGCGGGGCTCAGGGTTCAATTCCGGGAGGAGGCAGTCCGGATTAATTGCAACAATGAGCCCGGATGGCTCTCAAATATTCAGTAGAATTAGAAAAATAGTAAGCTACCCTGGATATCTTTGGCATAACCCCAATGTATCTGAAGGTACCAGGAATAAGGCATAGGAATTGGTAGGCAGGACTTATCAACTAAATAAGGTTGGACTGCGCTCCGTGCCCCTCTGTGCCCCTCTATGTCCGGGCCATTTTTGCAAGTTTTTATGAATAACAATGTGAATTCAAAGCAGCAACGGTCTTATACAAGCTTAATTCATGCTTATACGCAAGTACTAATCATCATCGACAGGAATAGCCTCCTGAATCGTTGCTCCACTGCCTTTCGAAAGGTCCGGAGCAGCCTTAGCCTTAGACTCCGCAGGCGCTTTCTTACGATAAAAGTAGGTAACTATAAAAGGGTTAGAGCGGTCCAAATATGGACAGGTTTAGCTATGCTTACTGTCGAGCTGCGTCTTTCCTTCCTCCCTCTTTGCCTCACGAATCACGAATGCGCCCTGGTTGCCAAGACTCTTTACGATGGGCCAATCTGAAAGTTTCGGAGGGGCAGCACTTTTCTTCTTCTTTGGAGACTAAACAAGCGGTCAGTAAACAGAAAGAACAAAGAAGGGAGACCGGAGCTTACCTGTGAGACACCTTTACCGCGAGCCATGGTGGTACGAACAAGAGACAGTGCCAGCAATGCATGTACGATGTCGACGCTTACAGGGGTCTTCCACACCGCCACCTGCTTCCTCTCCACCTTCCGTCGACTACTCGAAAAGCATTCCATAGTCTACCGAGTACAGGACATGCCCGAATCCGACCTCCGCGTCTGCTGTACAGACTGGTCAAGTCATCGTTCACCTCGCACCATATTACATCACGACCTGCTGGCCGTCTATGCTGCACCACAGGACGGAAGGAGCCATATGAGGCTCCTGGTGATGGTCTCGCTGCCCCAAACGATTTGGCGGTGACAGTGCCAAACACTTGTTCGGATCGTGGTACGCGTCTATACGGCCGATGCTGCACCTGCCGAATGCTGACGAGGCCCGGCTTCGGTGTAATAGCCATCCGCAGCAGACACCGGTCATGCCCGCATTGGCGCTGGCCCGCTCGTCAATTGAGGATGTACGACGTTTAGACGCCTCAGGGCTCATGTCATAGCAGACCTCACACACACTTGACGAACGCCGGGGCCTATGCAACGGCTCCGCTTACCGGAACTGTCGCTTCATGCTGAATGTATGCCGACCCTTTGTTTGTATTCCAAAGACTGAGCTGAACCAATTGCTGATGCGCGCTAGACCCCCCGGCCATGCCGCTGATCTAGTCTAAACCCACATAATACGATATCGACTGTGCGCCAATAGAAGACAACCGGCCGCCTGAGCACACCACGCTCTTCTCCATGCAGACCGCTCCACGGGCCCGGCCTGGTCCCTGAGGCCCGACGCTCGCACGCTATTGGCCAGCCTCATCAGGGTGACAAGAAATCGGCTGACTAAAGGGTGCTGACACGACGCGTCACTGGTCAAACTCGCAACTGTCGACCCTTTCACCGCGACTCAGCGGCGAATCACCATGGCCCGTTCCCCGCTTACAAGGACGGACATGACCCTCCATCAAAATAGAACACCGATGTGTCTACTTCCGCGAAGTTGGACGATCTCGAGAGTCGGTCCGCACCAAGGTGGCCCTGTCTTATAAGAGGCTACTCTGGCGAATGGCAGTCGTGCGGCCTCCACTGAACACAGCACTTCCTCGAACCGGGCTCTACTGTACCAAACTTAGACATTTCCACAAGGCTAGCGACTATTTCGATGGCGACACGACGAGGTGATGCTACGCCCGAGTCCTTTCCAAACGACGTCAATATTCCCAAGGAGACTTCGTACGAGGAGGACAGCGGTAGCTTGAGCGGAGCGACAGTAGATGTTGTCCAAGACCCAGGCGCCGATGGCACCGCTGGTCCATCAAGCGAAAGCGGGATGATGGGCGGAGGCACTCCGCCGGAGGATTCACATCACGTCGATCTACAAGAGGCGAAAGAAGAATTTCACCGCCTGGAGCGAACACTCACCCGCCGCTCTCAGGCCAGCCACCGCCATTCGCATCATCCCGGCGAGGTTGACGTGGAGAAGGGAGGGGATCAAGGCGAAGAATTCAACTTGCTTGCGTACCTAACAGCTGGCATGACCCGATATGACAATAATGAAGCAGCACGCCCCACCCAGAAGAAGGTCGGCGTAGTCTGGGAAGGTCTCACTGTCACCGGCGTTGGCGGGGCGAAGAAGCAGGTGCAAACTTTTATAGGTATGAATTCTACCATCGTTGCACAACCCTTTTAACAATGAGATCTCAGTGGCAATGATGGAAACCTTCATGTTCATTCCGATACTGCTACTGAGGCTTTTCCGCCCCAAGCGACTGCAGCCAACGCCCCGGACTATCTTGCACGATTTCAATGGCGCCCTGCGACCAGGAGAGATGTGTCTTGTTCTAGGTCGGCCTGGGTCCGGTTGTACTACTTTCCTCAAGGCGATCGCAAACCGTCGGCATGAGTTTCTCAGTGTTGGTGGCAGGGTGGAATACGCTGGTATTGGTGCCGAGGAGATGGAGCGACACTTCAAAGGAGAGGTGGTCTACAACCAAGAAGGTATGGATTTCCCCTAACGATGGTCCCACAGACGAAACTGATTTAGCCAATGATCAGATGACATTCATCTTCCAACACTCACGGTTCACGATACGCTCTCATTCGCCCTCGAGCTCAAGATGCCACCTGCCCGACTCGTTGGCGAGACCCGTTCCCAACTGCACAAGGAGATCGAAACGACTATGCTCAAGATGCTCAACATTCAGCACACAGCCAACACTCTGGTCGGTAACGCCCACGTCCGTGGCGTTTCAGGCGGTGAGCGCAAGCGGGTGTCCATTGCCGAAATGATGGCATCACGTGCGCATGTGGCCGCCTGGGACAACAGCACTCGCGGTCTCGATGCGAGCACTGCACTGGACTACACCAAGAGCTTGAGAGTTCTCACGGATACGCTCAATCAAACAACCTTCGTCAGTCTGTACCAAGCGGGCGAGAGCATCTACCAGCTATTCGATAAGGTGCTCGTTATCGACCAAGGTCGGCAGGTCTACTTTGGGCCGGCTCAAGAGGCAAGACAGTATTTTGTTGGGCTCGGGTTCAAGGACTTCCCACGACAGACCACGGCTGATTATCTCACTGGATGCACCGACCCGAACGAGCGCGAGTATCAAGAGGATGCACTTTCGGCGCCGCACACTCCTCAAGAGCTCGAAGCCGCCTTTCGCGAGAGTGAATATTGGGTGAAGATGCAACACGACAGAACCGATTACGAGACCTTCATTCGCGGGAACAAGGAGGTACAGGAGGATTTCAGAGAGGCTGTGAGAATCAGCAAGCATGGGGCCAGCAAGAGAAGTCCGTACACGAGAAGCTTTTTCGGACAAGTGAAGGCTCTCACTGGGAGGCAGTTCAAACTGGAGTACGCCGTTTCGTCGGTTTTGTATAGTCTTCAGTTGACTAACCCCTTTCTAGACTACAGAACCACTTCCACCTCATGACGTCCTTCGGCACTTCCATCACCCTTGCCCTTGTGCTTGGAGGCACATTCCTGAAGCTTCCTCTCACCGCCGCGGGTGGGTTCACTCGCGGCTCAGTTCTCTTCATGGCCCTGCTTCTCAATGCGCTCGATGCCTTCGGTGAACTGCCGACAACGATGATGGGTCGACCGATCCTTTGGAAGCAAACGGCCTACGCGTTCTACCGAAGCTCTGCTTTGCCCCTGGCTAGCACTATCGCCGACCTGCCATTTTCTTTCATAAGAATGACCATCTTCGATATCATCATCTACTTGTACGTACCTCCAAACGTCAGAGGCAGAGACGAACTCATGAGCGAACAGCATGGCCGGTATGAAGCTCAACGCCGGCGGTTGGTTCACATTCCACCTGCTCAACTACACCTGCTTCCTGTCTATGCAAGCCCTTTTCCGAACTTTCGGAATATTGTGCCCCAACTTTAATACCGCCTTTCGATTAGCGGCCATGTTCGTTCCCTTGAGTACGTTGCTTCCCATATCGCTTTGATGCAACCCGTTGATGGTGGATTGTGCAGCCATACTGTACTCCGGCTATCTTATCCCGGTGTTCTCAATGCAGCGCTGGTTATTCTGGATCTACTACATAAATCCGCTGAATTACGGATTCCAGAGCCTGCTCGAGAATGAGATGGGCCGCATCGACGTAAGTGATCCTTGCCATATGTCAAGATCCGACTAATCTGGGCTAGATGGACTGTGTCGGAAGCTACGTGGTACCCAACAATGGATTAACGTTGAACAAATACCCGTACGTGCGCTGCTCGTGGCCACGCCCAATTCTGTTGTTGACCTATGTTGTAGGAACGAAGTTGGGCCGAATCAAGTCTGCACATTGCCTGGTTCTATTCCTGGCCAAGCTAGCGTAGCTGGCAGCGATTACGTGCAGGCTGCCTTCTCGATGAATGTTCACTGGATCTGGCGTAACTTTGGCATCCTCATTGCATTCTTCATTGCTTTCGAGATTGCTCAACTTATTGCTCAAGAGACCAATAACGGCGCAAATCGACGACAGGGCGTACAGCTCTTTGCTCATGAGAACAAGGAAGAGAAGCGGCTGAACGACGAGCTGAAAAATCGCCGAGCTGCTGCTGCTCGGGGCGAGAAAACACAAGATATTGCCAGCCTCATCAAATCCAAGGAACCATTTACGTTCGAGGCGGTGAATTACCACGTCCCCGTGACCGGTGGCACGAGACGACTTCTGCATGATGTATATGGCTATGTCAGGCCGGGCACCTTGACCGCCCTGATGGGAGCTTCTGGTGCTGGCAAGACCACATGCCTGGATGTGCTTGCTCAACGGAAGAATATTGGCGTGATTTCGGGTGATATCCTGATGAGTGCGTGTGGAAAGATGCCTACTTAGCAATCACTGACTTGAGGAATTCTAGATGGCCGGCCCTTGGGAGCCAATTTCGCAAGAGGGACCGCCTATGCTGAGCAGATGGACGTGCATGAAGGTAGCGCAACTGTGCGTGAAGCACTTCGTTTCTCAGCATATCTTCGGCAAGAAGCCTCGGTGCCAAAGGAAGAGAAGGATGCATATGTAGAGGGTACGTTGCGATTGCTCCCAACCTAAAAACATGATCTAATATGAACAAAAGGCATCATTGAGCTGCTTGAAATGGACGACCTGTCCGAGGCCCTCGTGGGTGGGCTGGGCGTTGAAGCTCGCAAGCGACTCACGATCGGTGTCGAACTCGCTAGCAAGCCCCAGTTGCTGCTCTTCCTTGACGAGCCAACTTCAGGCCTCGATGGCCAGAGCGCGTGGAATCTTGTGCGCTTCCTTCGCAAGTTGGCCGACTCTGGACAAGCAATCCTGTGTACGATCCATCAGCCGTCATCGCTATTGTTCGAGAGTTTCGATCGGCTTCTACTCCTGCAGCGCGGTGGTGAGACGGTATACTGCGGACCGATCGGCAAGGACAGTCATCATCTTCGGGACTACTTTGAAAGGCATGGCGCCCACTGCGGCCCAACGGATAATCCGGCCGAATTCATGCTCGAGGCGATTGGAGCTGGTACAAGCAAGCGAATGGGCTCGAAGGACTGGGGCGAGATCTGGCTTGAGTCCGAGGAGTACCAATTGCTCAGGCGCGAAATCGAAGAGATCAAGGCAGAAGCCCTGGCACAGCCCAATACGGAGGAGAAACCGAGCTTCTATGCCACGTCCCTCGTATATCAACTTCGCCTCGTCAGTGAACGGGCTCTCGTGGCGCTCTGGAGGAAGCCAGAGTACGTATGGAGCAGGCTGTTCATCCACCTCGTGATCTCGTTCTGGGTGTCGATGACCTTCCTTCGCCTGGGTAACAGCTTGCAAGACCTGCAATACCGCGTCTTCGCCATCTTCTTCGTCACCATCCTGCCGGCCATCATCATGTCCCAAATCGAGCCTATGTTCATCGCGAATCGCGAAATCTTCGTCCGGGAAGCTTCCAGCAGGATGTACTCACCCGTTGTGTTTGCGTTGGGGCAGCTCAACTCGGAGCTCCCGTACTCCTTCGTATGCGCCGTCGGGTATTTCCTGCTGATGTACTATCCGATGCACTTTGTTGGGAATGCCGGCTACGTGTTTGCAATGGTGCTGTTCACGGAGCTCTTCGGCGTTACGCTTGGACAGGTGAGATTCATACGTTTCCCTATTATTTCCCGCCTGACATTCCCCAGGCAATTGCCGCCCTAACGCCCGCGGTTCGCATTGCGGCGCTCTTCAACCCGTTCCTCATCCTCGTGCTCGCGACCTTCTGCGGCGTGACGATCCCGTACCCAACGCTCGGCCACTTCTGGCGCAGCTGGCTGTATCAACTGGACCCGTTCACTCGGTAAGCTCTCTCCCCCGTCTCCATTATGCAAGCTCATCCCTTTCAGTCTTGTCTCCAGCCTGATATCGAACGAGCTGCACAACCTCCCCGTTGTCTGCCGCGAACAGGAATTCTACATCTTCCAGCCCCCCTCCGGGCAGAACTGCTTGGAATGGGCCGGCGACTTTATCAACGAGGTCGGCGGCTACCTGGCTAATGGCAACGCGACTTCCAACTGCCAGTACTGCCAATACAAACTCGGACAGGAGTTCTACACACCGCTCAATATCGACTACAGCACGCGGGAGCGGGACCTGTGGATCGTGTTCTGCTTCTTCATCGCAAACTTCATCACGACCGTGGTCGCTTCAAGGTACCTTAGGTATGCGAAGCGCTAGAGAGCTCACGTACGCTTAGAATTACTCCCACGACTGACTATCGTTACACTTTTCTCTGAATAAATGCCGTTCTATGTCATCGCACCGCATGCCCTTGGCTCCTCCTTTCCCGAAGTGCGCATCCTCCGAGTCAATAGGAGCCTCTCCCGAGCCCAAAGAAAACTGCGGTATGGCATTCTATGAAATACGCTGCCTCATGCCAGAACATCCCCGCCGAGTTGGAGCCTCCCCGGGAGTTGTGTTGGAGTGTCGAGTTCGGCGCGTGGAATGGGGGCGCAGGGCCAGGAACGGGATGACGTCAGGTGCTCACGGGGAAACCCGGCAGGTATGGGTATGATTCCACTTGCACATCCACTTGCACCTGCGCCGCGCTGCGTACGGAATGCGCGGACCGACACCATCCACGCAGTCCCAAGCGGAATGTAGGTGGATGCGCGCACGAGCGAGGGACGTACCACGATGCGTAGGGGGAGTGACGTGCGGTGGAGGGCTGGGACGAGCTCATGCTGCCGCTCCTGCGCATGGCGCGCACTGCCAGAGGTCGCGCGAAAGGTCGAGCGGCATGCCGCTTGGGAGGTAAGTTACGTGAAGTCCAGACTGTACGGGACGGGACAGTTCGGATCCGCTCAGTATTATCGCAAGGACTCTGTCATGGGTACAGTATGCATGCAGTACTGCAGCCACCGCACCGCATACTCCTGTATACACTTCTGTTGGAGGGAGCCAAGGAGTAGTACTAGCACACACATACATACTGTACGTCCACAACCCTGTGCCCCAGACTCCGCACAGAGCGCCAGCACCAGCACCGCGGCCCAGGCGCAAACGGCAAACGGCAAACGGCAAACGGCAAGCGGCAAACAACAAAACGACGTCATAGCGCCGGCACCGCACCGGCTTCCCCTCCTTCCCCTCCCATCCAGCCGAGCACGGCCGCCCCGTGCCGTGCACTAGTACTCTGGGGACCGGGGACCCTTAACTTCCGCGCGCTTCTTCTGAATGGGCCGTTCGCTGAACTGCATGCATTCCATGCCAAGTTGCCAAGTTCTTTCATTGCGCTAAATCGGGCACGGGGCGTCGTAAGGGGCCGCCCTCGTCACTAGGTGACGCTGACGCGACGCGGACGCTGCTGCTGCTGCGCTGGCGCGTGTGTGGGGGGCGGATTGCGTTTGCGTGTGCCTTTGCCTTTGGGGAGGAAATAGGGGACAGATGGGTTTGGGGGGACGGGGGCTGCAACTTGAATAGGGGACGAGGGTTTCGTTTCGTGGACAGATGCCCGACCGGGGTGAGGTGAGGCCGTTGCAAGACTGTGGACGACCGCGGCGCAACATTTGCTGGAAAAACCCCGTTTATTACCACCGTTTTCCCCTCTCTTCTCTCCGGCCAGCTCGGTACCCCCACCGCTGTACTACACATTTCACCAGTCCCACGTATTTTCGATTAAGTTCGACGAGTAAGGAAATAGAAAGCAGAAAGCGGAAAGCAGGAAGCGGAAAGCGGAAAGATAGGAAAGGACGGACAAATGATGCTGCCCGAGCTCGGCAGCGGGCCAATGGATAATTAGTAACACAAGGCGAAAAGGAAACTGAGATTGAAAGTGAAACAGAAATGGGGAAGAGACGGCAACACCTAGCCCAAAAAAAAAACATGTACGCATGTACGTCGTGTGTTGTGTGGCGCGAGGCCGCTGGTCGACAGCAGGGTGTCCGGTAGCCGCAGGTGACAGGACGCTGTCAGGCAAACAGTCGGCAGGAACAGGAGCAGGAGCAGGTGGGCAAGGCAGGGCAGCTACGCCTTTCCCTCCCTGCCCTTGAGCACCTCCTCGAGCCTCTCATCGAGCCCTCTTCCGAGCTTCTCCCGCTCCCACTCGCCCCCCTCATCCCCATACGCGCTCTGCTCCCTGCTCCTGCCCGCGCTGCCGGGCCCGGGGGCGCTCGCGAGGTAGCTCAGGTGCGGGGGCGGTTGCTGCGGGGAGGTGACCTGGGAGAGGGGGAGGGAGGTGACGGGGGAGGAGTGGAGCAGGTCTGAGTAGGTCAGGAAGGAGAGGCGCTTTGAGGGGTGGGCGCTGGCGCTGGGCACGCGGGGCGTGGGGGCAGCGGGGGAGAGAGTGGACGGGAGGTGCGGGGTGGGCGAGGCGGCCATGCTCGTGGTAGGGAAAGGGGCGAGGAGGGGGTCGAGCTGCCTGTGCGGGGAGCCTGGCGAAGGCGGGGTGGTGAGCCCCGTGGGTGCTACGACGGCAGGGACGGGGTTGAACCCCCCCGGGATGAACGGGGTTGTCGACTGGCGCTCTGCCAGCGGGGGCCGGGCCGCTGCGAGAGAGGCGGCGGCGGGTATGCCGGGCGGGCTGGGCGAGCGGCGGAAGCCGTCTGCTTCCCCCTCCTGGCTCGGGCCGGCGACTTCCACCTCGACGTCCTCCGCGCCCACCCCGTCCGCCGCTGTGAGCGCCTCGATCGCCTCGTCCAGGACTGAGGGGACGAATGCGGCGAGGGTGTGGTCGCGCGGTGCGGGGAGGGAGGAGAGGGAGAGCGGCTCGATGTCGCGCTCGAATATTGCTGAGGAGGAGGAGTGGGTCGACGAGGGGGACGAGGGGGAGGAGTGGGGCGGCGTGGGTGGGTGGAGGATGTGTGCGCCCGGCTTGGTGGGGGCGTGTGAGTGGGGGAGGGCCGGGTGCGGGGAGGCTGGGCGAGAACAGGTCAGTGGACGATGGATGGGGCAGGGAGCGGGACGGCGCACCTATGGAGGCCATTGTGCTAGTGTGCCGGTGCTGTTGAGGGACGTGTATGCACGATGCCAATCGCGGTGTGGGTGGTATATAACCCCTGAGTGCGGGAAGGGGCGGGAAGCGGGCGGTGTGTGCGGGGGCTGGGCGGCGATTCCGAGCACTGTCGTGGGGAGCACTGGGGGTCGTGCTTGTGCTGTGATACGAGGGGGGGTGGTGTGATGTGATGTGATGTGCAGAGTGCTGGTGAGGATCGAGGAGCAGCAGGCAGCGGAGCGTATGTGCAGGCAGGAACCAGAAGGGCGACTGGTGCAGCGGCGGGGTACTTAAGTACTTAGAGCACGTCGGAGGCAAGGGCAGGAAGGCTGAGCGGTGCTCCTGCTCCCGGTCAATCCAAGCGCAGACAGAAGCCAACGGGCCACGCAGCCTACGGCGGCAGCGCCCAGGCGGACTCGCCCCCCGTCACGCTTCGGGCGTAATGATGCACACGCCCACGCGCAGCGCCACCCGCACCCCTCGGGCGGACAAGGGTCGCCGGGCCCCTGCAGGCTGGCCACTTGCAACCTGAGCCAGGTGCAATGAATTGCCCCCGCGCGCAGCCGACGTCACCGCCCTGCTCACCCCTTCACCACGGCATGCCCGCGCAGATGAGCAAATCTGCGCCGTCCCGACTCGACTCATCCCCACAGCCCACAGACACAGACGGGGCCACGGGCGAGATCGGACGCTCGAACGACGCCGGCCCGCACACTCTTCTCCACAACCAGGTTCGTAAGGGGGGAACGTCATCCGAGACCACGGGTCAGACCAGCCCGGGACGGTACACCAACTCGGTGGCCGGGCCACGCTCGCGAGCGCTTGTCCACCATGGGCGAGTGGGCGAGCGCAGCAGCAGCAGCAGTGGCGGTGTCTCGCCTCTCCCCTCCCGTACTGCAAACCCGCCTCCCACTCCAGCCTCCAGTCCCTGGCCAACGGAGTTGAGCCAGGTCTCTCAGGGCAAAAGTGGGATAAAAGTAAGGGTCCAGGTCGTCTCGCAACCTTCTAGAACGTTCTTTCAGCTCGTCCTCATAGAATGCTGTGCTGGCTGCAGCCTATGGTCTACCAACAGTATCCAACCCTCAAACATGCTCAGTAGCATGCTCAACCACTCCGCTTGTGTATAGGCAAGCGAGCTGCCCCGGGGCCGGGTGGGTGGGTGGGGCCCCGGGGCAGTGAGTGACCTGCTGTACTTCCTCTCCTTTGCTGTAGAACATTTCTGTTCCTTCACTTTTTGTTGCGCAGGGATTGCGCCGGGTGGGTGCCATAGTATCATTGCACATGCTTTTTATATGACATGAGAATAGTGGGATCACTGTGTGCTAATTACAGTGTCCATTGGCCTCTGCCCGAAGCAGCGCTCCAAACGGGCGAGCGGAGCGAGTCCGTTTGGAGGGGCGCGGCGGGCGGGATTCACATACACCCGACCCCGTTGGCCAGGGCTCCCGGAGGGTTATCCTATACACCACAACACCACAACACAGTACCGGTAATAGCCCGCTCGCTAACAGACACTGACAAATTGATTTTCTCATTACTGATCACTGGACGCGGTATCCCGGGCTGCTGCGGCCAGATCCTGTACTGTGTGTTAGCCTGAGGGGCGGGCCAAAGGGCCGGGCGAGGGATGGGGGCTCGTGACCAGCCGCCCTGGAGAATCCAAGACGCGCCCCGCCGCTCACTCCCCATTCTGCACATGACGCGCCTTTGCCGGCCTTTGAGCATAAGCCGCCGCGTCTGCTAAGTTATTCTGAGATTGGGAAAGGGGCTGGCGAGTGGCGCGACTAGCGGCGGCTGGGCAGGGCAGGCGCGCGTGTCGTGGGCGCTATGTAAGTTGTGCTATAAGTTACTGTAGAAGTTCACCCTAACCCCTGGGCCTGGGCGGCGCGACTGGTATGCTGGCCTGTATCCTTCCTAGCTCGTTGGTTGATTGGCTGGTTGGTGGTCGCCAGCCACCGCGCCCGCCTCCCTCCCGGGCCCGCGCCTTGCTCCTGGAACTGAAACAACTAACAACGAGCACAATGATGTTCTTTTATTGTCAACGAAGATAGGGGCGGGGGCGGGCGATAACCAACCCAACCCAACCCCCCCAAAGCCCCGCATTCGCACCAGCCAGCCAGCCAGCTGTGCCACTGCGGATCTCTACCTCCGACAGAAAGGGCATGCTGTTCCCCCCACCAGGGGGCGGGGGGGCGGGGGGGCGGCGGACCCTACTGTAGCTGGCACTCCTTGGCCCGCACTAGGTACTGTAGCCGCCGGCCTCTCGCTATGATAGCTGCAGGTCTGAGGTTAGCTATTGTCACTGGGCCGTCTGACGTGTGTTGGACCGGCACGCGCTTCGGACGTCCCGGGGAGCCGGGCTGCTGGAGGCCCGAGGGCGGCGCGTGACCGCTGGCCGCGGCTGGAAGGATTGGATGCCTGCTGCGCCGGCTCAGGCTTGCGTTCCGCACATACGCGTTGCATAGCCTGCCTGGCAGAACAGCATTTATTGAAAGAGTGCTTATGGTCCCTCAGGCGAGGAACTCAATCGGCAAATGAAAAGGACAGTGACTCAACAGCATGTGTACTCCTGCGCCAAGCTTTGTTCCAAGACGTGCTCTGACGTGGCAGCACCGCGCGGAGGGCTTTAGGGCCTGGAATGGCTTACGGTATTTCGCTTTGGGACTCTACAAGATACCGCAAGTGTCGGCAGCAACCCCGCATGCGCGCCCTCTGTGGTGTGAGTCGCAGAACTTGAAAGTGATGGCCAATCCTGCGATAGGCCCGGGACGGATAGCAGGTACAGTAGCTAGGTGTAAGCGCGCGTCGCGGCTGAGAGTCAGTGGGGCAAGAAGTGCCGGTTTCCCAATTTGTTCCGTCCATTTCGGATTGGTGGTTTATGCGCATACAACAAGATTTCCATTATCCATACATGCCATGACAATTCGTTACGAGAATCCGCTCACGCCTTGGCAGCGCGGCGCTTAACCCTGAGAGGTACTTGTGGTCCTAGATCGATATGATCCTTCTGCATTGGGATCTGTTGGACGACCAACTGAAATCAACGCCAGCTCAAGTGGACCGAAGCTTTACGTACCGTGTTTATGAAGGCTCCTTCTCTCCACATCTTGTAGTCCGGAATCGAGATGCTCAATTCGAACTGACGCACTATCATTGCGACAAAGGTTTGCATCTCAATGACCCTGAGATAAACATCAGCGATACGATCCCTCTGGGCGATGGCAACTCACGCATAGCGCCAGCCAATGCAAGCCTTCGGCCCGCCTCCAAAATTCATCACGTTGGCATAAGGACCTCCGCACTGATCCTCGGACGGAACTTTGGACATATCGTTCACCAACCATCGCTCAGGACGGAAGTCGTTTGCGTCCGGGCCCCAGACGACCTCAGACCTGTTGAAGCCGTCAAAGCTCAAGACAACCCGTTGTCCGGCCATGATGGGGATGGAAGTGACTTCGGTATTTCCAGCAATCTTAAGTGGCTTGGAGAGCGGAATGGCATTGTCCCTTGTCGCCTTGAAGAGGCCATAGTTCACAGCGGGATGCATACGCAGAGTTTCGTTGATAACAGCGGTGAGAAATGGCATGTCGTCGAGAACGTTGGCGTCAAAGCCTTCGGCAAGTTCGTCATCGGCAGCGGTGCCAAGAACGGAGACAACTTCGTTATAAAGACGTTCCTGGATGGCGGGAGCTTGAGCCAGTTCGCAGAGGGCGAATGACACGGTGTTTGCGGCAGTTTCAACTGGGACGAAGATAAGCGATGAGAGCCGACGATACGAAAGACAACTCACATCCAGCAATAAAGAAAGTGGTTAACTGGTTGTAGATCATCTCATCCGACATGGGCTCGAGGGTGCCTTTCTCGTTGTTCTCTCCAGACTTGACTACGGCATGTTAAGCGAAGCACCGATGTGCTATGCAGAGGACATACCAAGAATAGTGAGCAGATCCTTATCTTTCATACCCGGATCGGCCCTGATCTGCTTCCTCTTCTCCTCAATCAGCTCTTGAGCAAACCGCCGGCTGGTGGTCTTGGCAGCCTTGAGCTTCCGCACGGCTGCCAGTGGCAGGTTTTCGGCATATGAGATGATCCATGGTGGGATATGCAAGATGAGATTCTGTAGAATGATGCCGATGGTGTCAGGGCGAGAGAAGGTGTCGCTCATCAGACCGCCATACGCCCTGGGGGACTTGATTAGCGACTGTTCCTATAAGGAAATGGACCCGAAGTTACTCCATCAGCTCATGCTCATGTCCTTCCAGCGCGCCGAATTGTAAACCGAAAGCAGCTGTGAAGGATCAGATCAGTATGGACGGATGTGTCCGCTTTGAGAGCGAGGCGTACTCGCCCCAATGGACTCCATGGTGAGCAACTCCACCCAGTGGAACGCATTGACATCCCATACTCCATTTTTTCCTTCCCTGTCCAAGCGCCTGTTCCATTCCTTCACCAGCTACAAATAATGCGTCAGTATAGACCGGATGGATGAGGTGAACGGCATACGCGTGACGAGCAGCTCGCGAAAATAGGGGCCAGACTCTTGATGAACACTGGGTTGAACGCGGGCTGCAAAAGGCGTCGCTGCCGAGTATGATCGGAACCTGTCATTGCATCGCTGGTCAGCGTAGTACACTACATGTTGAATAACACTAACCGTCCGCATAGATGATACCCTCTCCTAGCGCAGGGGTTAGAGCCGTACACTGGGGAGCGGAGGTATCTCACCTGTTACGAGCCGGAGGAACTGTCGAAGCGAATCCTCCAATCCATATATCGTTGTTTGACCCTTCAACACGTGCTGAATAGCATTGGCATCGTTCAGCATCAAGTATTCGATCTATCGGAGCGGTTAGTGTCGCCATCAGACTGCGACGCCATGACAGAGTGTACCCCAAAGCAACCATTGTAGCGATAGACATAGCCGTACTTCTCCCTCCAGCTGCGATTAGCAACACCTGCGGCGGAGTTGACCAGCTCGACTTGATTGCCTACAGACAGAAGGACGTCAGTAACGCGGCAGTTTGGATGGGCAGGGGGGGCTTACCAAGCAGCCACGATTGAGGAGCAGGTCCACGGATGTATGGGGCAAGAACGGGTCGCTTGCTGCTGAAGAGCCAACGGACCAGGAGGAGCACAGGTGCAAGACTACACAAGATCCAGAGTGTAGACATGCCGGATATGGGGCGCAAGGGACATCGGCCTTTGAAGAGCCAAGTCGGGGTATATAAGAGCGTCCATGGTCCATGAATGGACAAAGCAGCAGGTGGAAGCCGCGTGTTTCCCTGCTGTTCGGATCCGAAAACATTTCAGTACTCGTTATCGTTGGATCACAATGCAGTGCCAATGCGGATAGAGGCGACCGCAGCGTCCCAGGCTAAGACGTCGGCTGACCAGAGATGCCGAGCCAACCAGGAACCTGCTCAGATTCTCAGGGGGACGTCAGTATCACTAGAAGATATGAAATCGATGAGCAAACTGTACAGCTGGAAATTCTGATTTACGAAATAGAACGCGATGCATAAAAAACTTCAGGAAGACAGGAACCATTCAAGCCACGGATATGATCGGGTGCCGCGGCGCATGCGGGTACGGGCCGTGCACCTGGTTGGCTGGGAGCCATCCTGTGCGGACGTTGATTGCGAAGCTCTACCTTGATCTCTTGTTGATTGTTGAGCCATTGTCATCCTTGTGTGGAGGTCGGAGACGAAAGCACTTACTAAGATGGTCGATGGAGAGAAAGGACGGATGTCCACGCGGCCCTTGATTGAGGCGCGGCTCCACGCGGACGCACCTTGCTTCCTTCCCTCCATCACGCCTATTCGACCATGCCACCAGCTCCACTTAGTCCTGAAATCTGGCTCATGATACTGGAGGAGGCCGTCCTGGGAGACTCTCAATGTGCTACCAACCTATCGGCAGACCTGACGCTTGTGTGTCGGACATGGAAGGTGCGTATATGCACCCTTGAAGTCAGTTGATGACATGCAGACTACGACAGAACCTGGTCGAACCATTGCTGTACCGACGTCTTCTCTTCTGGTCATCGCGTCAGATCACCCTCTTCGTCAACCAAGTGTATGCTCTCAAACGAAGCAACCAATATCCCACCCGCCGCACAACGTCGCTCTGCCTCGCCAAGATACAGTCGGGCTTGGACAGCCGCGACATGATGTTCCTGTTTCGCTGCTTGCCCAAACTTCAGCATCTCGACTCGTCACTCAAACTTTCGTGGAAGGAGTTGGAGATAATCGCTGACACCTGCTGCAATCAGCTTCGAGTTCTTGATATCTGCTTGGACGACACCGATGGGTCTGGATTGGCGTTCAGCATACTCAATCGCTTTCAAAGGCTCGAGCATATGCACCTATGTATCTCTGACTCGTTTCCCAAACGCACTGCACTGAATGAGCTTCTTCCTTTCACTTTTCCAAACATGAAGTACCTCGAGCTGCGCATGGCAAAGCAGCAGCGCGGTAACTTCGCATATTACTTGTCCTTTCTAGGGCTGTGCTCGTATCCAGCTCTTGAGCATCTTCGCCTCTCCCGTCTCTTGCTGTTCGAAGTGACGACCCTGAGCCAGTTTCTCTTCATCCATGGCCCGCAGCTCACTCGCCTCGATGTCGAGAACTTCACTGTCGACACCTTTCCAACAGATTACCTTCCGAACCTGAAACATCTAGGACTCATGCAAAACGTGTCTGACATGACGTTCGATGCCTGGGAGGTCGTCGCCATTCTTCCACCTTCCGTCCGCGTTCTTCACTTGTGCGAGTCTGCAATGCCGTCCTCAGGCATGACCTCTCTTCTGCAAGACATCTCAAGACAAGTCGCTCGCCTGCCCTGTATGCAAGCGATACAGATCGAAGATCCAGGATTCAGATGGGAACACCTCACTTACGAGAGGGACCAATCGATCGCGAGCTGGGTTCGATCGGCGCTCGAGCTGAGGAAGGGCGGGATAGCCTTGCTGGATGCAGATGGAATGCGGTTCACAGTGGAAAGGATGCCGTTATGAAATGATGGCAGTCGGATGGGACTACTTATGCATGGTATGGATTATGGGTTGTAAACTATTCAATGGATTAGAATCGGGCTGTAACGTAAAGAGAATGGGATGCTATCACGTGATGACGTCCAACGGGAACGGCAGGCTTGCGGAAGACTGGGGTCAACATCCTCTTCCGAGCTGTGCAGAATCAGAGCTCTATACGAATGTGACCAGTCTCAGTAGTAGTCTTAAGCAGTGTCCAACTTGTTGATATTCTCCGATCCGGCGGTCAATGTCGAACCACAGAAGAGGAGCTGTGAGTGCTCGTCCACCAATGAGAGGCGAGGACCCTGAAGCGCGTTGGGTTGCGGAGGCAGAGAAGCGCGCCCGTGTTCGCTACGCCACCAGCCGCACAGAGCGTGCTACAGACTAGACCTTGTTCAAGCTGATACCTGATACTCTTTCTGACACCCATGCGGTTCGCCCTGCAGCCCGACACTGAGTCGGAGCAGGAGCAGGATGTGAAGGTGGTCGCACCGGTTTTGCCCTCGTGCGTTCCGTAGGGCTTGGTGCTGTCGTTGTCGTGCTCAGCATGTTTACTAGGAACTCGAGCAAGTATGGCTTGTTCAACTTGTCGGACGATGAGGAAGACTATGCCAGCGAACCCTATGAGGTCGACTCGGATAGTGATATGGATGTGCCGCCGTCACCGTAAGTACAGTAATCGATTGTTTATGCCCGTTTTAACATCTTCTGTAAGGCTACAACTGCGTCGTAAGACACTGCCAACAGCCCTTGTACATCGAGCACAAAGCGCGCCAGTCTCTACCCCGAAGAAAAGCGCTATTGCCACACCGCTGAAGTCAGCGCTAGTACGACGCTCTCCCGGGAGAGAAAACGGAGCAACACCGTGAGTGCACAAGTGGACAGCGCCTCGCCCCGTCTGATGCGCGTGCGTAGACTTGCACGAACCAAAACGACACCCACGCGCCCCCCGATCACTCCGATCCCTCGCTCGAGTCTCTCTTCCCGATACGATGTACTGCAGTATGTTTCGCTCCGCTAGGATCTAGTTCATCTACTCATCGCGGTGCAGGCGTTCTGTCTCCAAGACTCCCTCTGCTCCTTCAATACGATCCCGACCCGGGCTGGTAGTTTACGACTCCGACAGCGACGAGGAAGATGACAACGTGTATGTTCTTGATCTTGTACAAGAGTGATCACTGATCTGCAAGATAGGATGCCTCATCGCGACTACTCGACGATACCTGACTATCAGCCTACGGAACCGCAGGCGTTCCGAGAAGCGAAATGGACTGCCTACCGGGATCCGCTAGAGGAGTGGGAGCGACAAGCCAAGCAGGCTTCCCTGGTACGCCTCACCCCTATCCCTCCTGGATCCCAGCTGACCATCGGATTAGCGCCGAGCGCACAACTCGTACCGCCTGCACGAGACGCGCATCGAGCAGCAGCGGCGGTCGAAGGCGCAGGAGATCCTGCGGACGATCGAGGAGAGCCAGAGCCGGGAGGTTGAGGAGGTGGAAAGGTTGCTGGCGAGCATGCGGATGCAGCAGGAGGAGGAGGATCGGGTGCTGAAGCAGGCGCATGAGCAGAGGAAGCGGGATCTGTGGGAGGTGGGTCGTCGCTCCATCTATCAATTTGGAAATGACGTGCTGATCAGTATGCAGCGTGTTGATCAAGCGCTGGCATTCGAGTCGGAAGCGCAGGCGCGGGCTGAAGCCAAGCGGCTTGAAGAAGCGCGAAAGCGCAAGGAGGAAGAGGAGCGGCGGGAAGCCGAGCGCGTCGCTGCCGAGAAACGACGGAAGGAGGAGCAGGAACGCCAAGCGCGCGAGGCCAAGCAGCGGGAGGAACGGGAGAGGCAGCAGAGGGAGGAGACACTGCGGAAGGAACAGGAGGAGATGGAGGCGACGGAGAAGAGGCGGGCGGAGGCGGAGGCTGCTGCGGCTCGGAGGGCTGAGCTGGCGCAGAGGGAGGCGGAGCAGCGTCGGAAGGACCAGAGGTGGGACGTGTGGACGACGGAGCTGCAGGACGAGTCGGAGGTCATGCGGGGGAAGGCTGAGGTAAAGCAATGCATCCCTATGTTTGTGCATTCACGGTGTCCTGACTCGGTGCCAGAGTATGCGCAAAGCGGTGGAAGCAGTCGAGGAAGGGGACAAGCCGCGGCCGGTGAAGAAAGCGTGCTCGGACGCGCGGCGGGCGATGCGCAAGGCGTTCTCGACCATCACGCGCGAGCTGTCCGTCATCGCGCGCATTGCGAAGCAGTGCCAGGAGTTCCTTGCGCAGGCCGCGCAGGCGGACATGGACGCGTACGGGTACCTCCTGCACCACCTGGGCGCGACGGTCGTCGAGCGCGCGGAGGAGGTGACGGACCTGAGGGACGTGTACCCGATTGCGCACTGCTGCAGGCTGCTCATGACGGAGGGGGGCGGGGACAAGAGCGTCGCCAACGCGCTGTACTTTGCGATCGTGAGGGAGACGTGGGTCATTGAGGGGGTCAAGCCTGGCCGGCCGGAGGTGCGCTCGACGACGCTTACTGGCCGGGGACGGTGTGCTGACGCACCAGCAGGGCATGTCCACCAGCGACTGGGAGCAGCAGTACGGCAAGCGGCGGGAGGAGGAGCCCTCGCTGGCGTACGCCGCGCGCATAGCGAACTACATGGCGTTCTACGCCGCGCTGTGCCAGTCGGACATTGCGTTCGACGACGGGCGCGTTCCGCCCCAGTGGACACTCGACGCGCTCTGGAAGCGGCTGACGAGCCTCCTCCGCACGCCGCAGGACGCCGACTGGCTCACCCCGCACGTCGTCGCCGCCATCCTTCAAGTGTCGGGAAAGCGGCTGGAAGAAGTGTACGGCGGCGCGCAGTTCTCCAAGCTCCGCGCCTACCTGCTCGGGCTGTGCACGCCTGGGGACGGGGCAAACCCGCACTGGCTGGGGCGGGAGGACACGGGCGAGACGGCCGGCGCGGGGCGGGAGAAGCTCACGGCCATCCTGCAGGGGTGGGAGGGGGACCGGCTGAGTGCCGGCAGGGAGTGGGAGGACGATGTGCCTGGCGGGAGTTATGCGAGTGTGGAGGGTGGTGGACAGGCGCTGGTGGGGCCGGGGCTGGAGGGGGATATGATGGCGTGAGTGAGGGGGCCGGAGAGGGTTTCTTGCACTGCATCGTGTACTGTACTGTAGCATCACTGGGGATCGACGTTACCATGAACTGCCAGGCTCGCCCATGAAGGGTGCACGTCCCGCTCGGGGGTTCGGTCGGCGCTCGTGGGCGAGCGCGCACGTGACGATCATCCCGCACCGCCACCGCCTTGTCGCCCTGAGCGCGCATTTCTCCCAAATTTCTGCCGCGCCGTCGCACTCGACCGCACTCAATGGCGCCCAAACGGTCCCTCCCGCAGCCATCCACCAGCGCACCGACAAAGCGCAAGAAGCTCTCCAATGCCCACGACCAGGACCAGGACAGCGACAGGGACACGGTAGCGGCGCTGGAGGCGCAGCTCACCCAAGCACTCGACAACTCCGCCTCGCTCAACCCGCTCATCGACCTCCTCGCCCTCGCTGCCGATGCGGATGCGGACGCGGGCACGGCGCACGGCGCGCTGTATGCGCTCTATAGGGTGTGGTGTATCGTCATTGGCAAGGGGCTACTGAGCGCGCCGGTGCAGCGGCAGCAGGAGGCGGGGGAGGCGGCGCTCGTGCGCGCCTGGCTGCAGGCGAGGTGGGACGAGTACATGGGTTTGCTGGGCAAGGGGCTGCACCACCCCGAGCCGGGTATCCGGGTGCGTCTCTCCTGCTCCTCCTCTCTTCCCAGCTCCTGCCGAAAACATGCTGACGGAATGTAGACGGCGGCACTGGAGATACTCATGTCCCTGCTCAAGCCGCTCTCCGCCTTCCTGTCCAAGCGCAGCGGCCAACCGAGGCTCGACGGCAAGCACTTCCGCTTTGTAGTCCGGGCGCTGCTGGTCGGCCCTGACCCGGGCCCGCTCCAACCGCCCGCTGGGCCCGGTACGCGCATGGCAGCAGAGCGTAGCGCCGAACGGCCGGCAGAATCCGTACTGATGCAGAAGGACGTCGGGGACCTCTTCCTCCAGAAGTGGCTCTCGGTCGACGACGACGTGCGGTGGTTCTTCCTCCGCGAAGCGGCGTGAGCACCCTCTCCCATCCCATCGCCATTCCCACCCCCATTCCCATCCCCTCGGCTCCGCACTGACCAGCCCACAGCGAGCTCCTCCACCCCCTCCCGCCCTCCAGCCCCCCGGCCCCAGTAGCACAGAACCTCCTCTCCCTCCTCGAGCGGCTGGATACGATGCCCACGACGTCCAAGGAGCTGGACAGTTTCTGGATCCCCGAGCTCTCCGCCAAGCCCAGCAAGCCCTCCGCCGCCGCTTCAGCGTCTGGTACGAGCGGGGCGGAGGACGCGCCGGACCCTTCGGACTGGCTGGCCTTCTTCGACGACCCGGCCCCTCCCACGGACGAGCGGGAGAGAGACAAGCCCAGCAAGCGCACGACCAAGCTCTCCGTCCTGCAGAGCCTGCACCACCTGCCCTCGCACCGCTCCGTCTTCTCCGCCACCTGGCTCGCCCTGCTCCCGCACCTGCGCACCCCCGCGCTCGCCAGCCGCGCCCTGGCCGTGCTGCACAAGAACGTCCTCCCCGGGTTCACCAGGCCCCTTAGGCTCATGGACTGGATCGCCGGCTGCGTCGACCACGGGGGCGTCATCGGCCTCCTCGCGCTCAACGCGCTCTTCACCCTCATGCGCGACCATAATCTGTGCGTCGGACAGTGTGCCGCGGTCACTCATGCAGCAGGAATGCTGACCCTCCGCGGCGCAGGGACTACCCGGACTTTTACAAACGCCTGTACGGCTTCCTCACCCGCGACGTCCTGCACCTCAAGTACCGCGCGCGCTTCTTCCGCCTGACCGAGCTCTTCCTCTCCTCCACGTGCGCCCCCCTTCCCCGGCGCTCCCGCCTGCGCACGCAGAGCCCCAACTAACCGCCACCCAGCCACCTGCCCGTAGCCCTCCTCGCGTCATTCATCAAGCGCCTCGCCCGGCTCTCGCTCTCCGCGCCCCCCGCAGCGATCGTGATGATCCTCCCGCTGACATACAACATCCTCAAGCAGCACCCGTCGCTCATGCCCATGATCCACCGCGAGCCGGCCCCGGCCGAGGGCGAGGTGGATCCGTTCAGGGCTGATGAAACGGACCCGATGCTCACGGGCGCTGTTGGGTCCTCCCTCTGGGAACTCAACTCCCACAGGGAGCACTACCTCGCCAGCGTGTCGACCATGGCCAAGATCCTCTCCGAGCCGTTTACGAAGCCCTCGTACGCGCTGGAGGACTTCCTGGACCACACCTACGGCACGGTGCGTCCCCATGCCATAGTACCGTTACAACAGGCGCAGGCATGCTGAGATTGAGATTGTGTACTTTACAGATGTTCGAAGCGGAGATCAAGCGCAGGGTCAAGCACGAGCCCGCGCTCGCGATGCAGTATGAGGGCCAGGTCTTCCCCAGCAGCACGCTGCCGCTCGGGGCGGAGAAGGAGGACGGGTCGAGGATCGGGGACGTCGTCGCGGAGCTGTGGGGTTTCGGCGTGCTAGCTTGAGCTGATGCACCCATGGCTCGTTTGGACTCGTGAGCAGCGTAACGTAGATGATGTGCTCCGTTACTCGTCGTCCGCCCCCTCGGCCACTTCCGTGGCCCCTCCAGGCAGCGCCCACATGCTCCCCGTATGGTTAGGATTCGCGACGAGCAGGTCGTCGTCCGCGTTCTTCGCTTCTGGCAATACGGTGAATATTGTGAGACCAACCTGGCGGGGTTGCGCACCTTCTCGCCGCTCAACGTACTCCGCCTCTATCTCCGCCATGATCTTCTGCTGCATCTCCTCCATGTCCTGCGCAGTAGTGCATGTGCGGTATCGTTCGATCAGCCGTCTGTTCTCCGTTAGCGCGCTGCTTAGACTGTGAAACGATAAGCGCACTTGTTCACCGTCCAGAACGAATGGCCCCAGGTGAACTTGCTCATGAGCGTCTCCGCATACGCGTCGAACCCCGTGATGTAGAATGCAGCTGCGATAGCTTCGACGCAGTTGAGCCGCCAGGGCTTGCCGTAGTTGACCGGGTTGGTAGCGATCAGGTAGGGCACTGCGAGGCAGGTGAGCGACTGGGTCTGACAGGCGGGATGGAGGGGACGCACGTAAGCGCTCGTTCGGCGAGCGGATCTTCGCGAACGGCACATCATCCAGGCGCGCCCAGGAGCACTCGACAACGGCCACGCCCGATTCGTGTACGATATCCCGATCTGACGGTGAGACGACGGACGTTCCTTTAGGACTGGTAGCATGCACAGCTCAGCAAGCCTCGAGCAGACGGCTGACAGAGAGAGACGCACGTCACCACTACCCCTCGGAACCTCTGGCCCACTCGCATGTCCTTTATCAGTCCAAGACGTGCAAGCTTCTTCCCTGAACATCGTTTCGGATCGCAGTGATCAAAGTCCTGCGTACATCATCAGAAGACGGCAACGTTCTGAGGGAGACGGACTGACCCACATTGCGACAGGCACCGCGATTTGTATCGGCTCTTCGGAGGCTGATACACCTCATTAGTACACTGTAGACACTTGGATTGTATGAATGATGCTCACAAGATTCACCGTCCTCGTCTGCATCGCCGCCGTCTTCATCCTCATCATCCTCGACCGGGTCCACAGCAGACTCTGGTCGCTCGTGGCTGTCGTACATATGTCTGCCAAATTGACTATGGCCTCGCCCTCCTCTCTGTCCTCCGCGCCCTCCTCTTCCTCTCCCTCTTGCTGCTGGTTTCTTCCCCATGGTCGACGGGAGATTGGATGTGCAGAGGAAGACCCAATACGACCGGTCGGCAAATATCTCGGTAGGGTGCAACCCGCAGTGCCTTAACGCCGACACCCCTTAAGCTTGCCGACTCATCTCACCGCTTTCATCTCAGTCCCTCTTACTTGACCTAACTACAGTCAGTGACTTAATCTTATTCCCTACTCTCGTCCAATGCGAGCGTGGCATTCTTGATCTTCGTACTAAACGCAGTTCTACTTGGCATTCGTCCCGATGCTGCCAGTCGAGCTGTGGGAGGAGATCTTCAAGCTGGCAGAGTTCGCCGAGCCCCGAGTGAAGGGGCAGAGCACCTTCGTCCATTGCTCACTCGTATGCAAAGCATGGAACGTAAGCAATGCCACCTCTTTGTTGTTGTAATTCTTTATAACGTGCCCCTTCGAAGCCCATTGCCGTCCGCTTGCTGTGTCGTCACCTGTTCATATACACGTTCTGGCAGGCGGACCGCCTACTACGCTCTCTCACATGGCAAGCAAGCCGAGATCTCTATCCTTGTCTACATACCCGATCACTGGAAATACACTCAATCCACTTCATGCACGAAGACTCGTATCGCGACCTATGTCGGAGCCTATACCGCTACCTGCCTAACCTGCGGTCCTTCAGACTTCGGTACTGCCAGATCAATTACGAGCTCGACGCAATGGCCGATACGTGCAGCCGCAATTTGTAACACCTTTCTGTCTTTGGCGAGCTTGACAACCGATTTGTGGAAACATTGAATCGGTTCGAGAGGCTACAATCGGCGTGTTTCACGATCACAGTGCGGACCATCATACACCTACCGCGCCTCAAGTCCGGGTTACTTGACACGTGTCTGTTTCTACCCCTACTCAGCCAAGCAAGCGTTGTGCTGCCGGGCGAGAAGATCGGCATTTTTCGGTACCTCAGCTTCCCATTGCTGGATATTCTGGACCTTGGAATGGCGCCCTGGCACGAAATGGAAAACATCTCGGCTTTGGATGGCTTCCTTTCTCGACATTCCGAGACTCTGAGAGATCTGGCGCTCAGAATCGGTCCCCCAATAGATGGAGACCGTCAGTATCACGTCCTCAACCGCCTGCCGAGTCTTCGTACGATGCCCAACCTACGAGTCATGAGCATACAGTGGATCCCGTCATGTGGAGAAATAACCTTTTTGCCGGCTTATCTGGAAGAACTGACATTGCCCCTGTATGGCGCAGACCCAGAATTCGAAGCTGTTCGAGAGAGGACATTTGATTGTCTTCAGGCGCTGGTTGCCAGTCCTCTGACCGAGGTCAGGATGGTACAGCCTTGTCTTTGGTACAACTAATTGGATTGGAACAGTTACGACGACAGTCGGGCCGACGATCCGTTTGCGATCGGCATTTGTCGGCTGGCGGAGAGGCTTCGTCAGAGGCAAATTGAGGTGAAGGACCGCAATGGCATAGGATATAGCTCTTACAAATTCGTACAAAGTGCACCGCACTGGATCAAATGCTTAAAATAACATTTCCGGATCTTGCTTGTTTTCAACGTCTTGTCCGAAGCCGACGGACCGGCAAAGAGATGAGTCGTCCGACAGGTCGGCCGACCCCCTTCCGTTGGTCCCTGACGAGTCTCCGCTATTTATGAACCAGCGTGGCACCCTCAGCCCTTTGATACTTATCTCCCATCCCATAGACAAAGCATACACCATCTACTAGCATACATAATGGCTACATTCGCACGCTCCGCATTCAATGTCAAGGCTTACAGCGACATTCGTCCCGTATTTCCGCAAGCGTTTTTCACACTCGTCTATGGCTACCATGCGAATGCGGGGAAGCTGAACGGGGCCAAGGCCGAGTTCAAGCGTTGCGTTGACCTAGGCTGTGGTACTGGTACGCTGCACTCTACCTCACCACAAGTACACTTGCCAATAATGCGGCCTCAGGTCAAGCAACAACAATACTTGCCGAGAAGTTTGACGAGGTGATTGGAGTGGAGCCGAGCGGGCCCATGGTGGACCGCGCGACCAAGCTGCTGCAGGAGATCAAAGAGAACTCGAAGCCTGCCTCAGTTCCCGACAAGATACGTTATGTCAAGAGTGCTGCAGAGGAGCTGTCGTTCCTTGAGGATGGGAGTGTGGATATGGTCACCGCGAGTGCGCATCACCAACTACTCCGTTTCATACGGCATCTGAACTACCTCTAGGTCAAGCGGCGCACTGGTTCGACTACTCACGACTGTGGCCAGAAGTGGGACGTGTACTGAAGCCAAACGGTACTGTCGCCTTCTGGGTACGCTGCATCCTTCCTGACAGCACGTCTGTGCTGAAGCGTGATCTATCCGCATAGGGATATGGCGAAATGCGGCTCCCCAAGCATCCCTCCCTCGCTCGGCTTATCACCGAATTCACCCATGGGCCAGAACTTGACCCGTGCTGGGAACAACCGGGGCGATCCATTGTTGAGGCACTGTTGGATCCAATACCCTCGCCCGGCGCACCCTTCGATGCCTCTACGGAGCAACGCGTGAAGTTCAGTGGCGACTACTTGCCCCTGTCCGAGGTTCCCAAACCCGAGCCGGTCATCCTAACCAAGGAACTCGACTGGCATGGGCTTGAAACGTATGCAAGGACGTTCAGTGCGCTGCACACGTATTGGGAGAAGCACCCGGAGGACAAGGAGAGGCCAGATGGCGATTTTGCGGTTCGATGGGTTCAGAAGATGAAGAAGGCGATCATTGAGGATGGAGGGGATGCCGATAAGGTTACTGTCGAGTGGCCTGCAGGGCTGCTACTTGTAAAGAAAGCATCATAAATGCTACATATACTATGGATATTGGATACATAATTACTTGGCATGTGCATACTATTAATGTCCACTCCGCCGAGGACGGACTGATACCTCGCTTCCATCGTACAACATTGCCTACACAACCTGTTATCGACCAAATGGCGGTGTTTCTCCAACGGACGCACCTGCGTTCTTTGCACCCTCTCCCGCAGTGCACTTCTCAATTGGATCGTATCCGCGCGATCTCCCCTCCAGTCCAGGAGCTCGATATCTTTCTCCTTGAGGGCGTCAGCAAGGTTGATGAACTGCTCAGCACAGGCCGGCTCGGCAAGATCGACCACATTCGACCAATCCAACAGACCTGATTCAGGTCCCACGTATATGTTCCGTCCTCGCAATACCTTGAGACCACTGGGTGGACGTCGGGCGAGCGTATCGAGGAAAGACCATTGAGAGTCGTAGCTGATCGTGTCGGACCTTCTGTGTTCTTCCCACCACTCCCCGCGCCGATAACGAAACAGGGGTATGCAGAGTTCTTCCAACGAGGGTGGGATCTTCGCACAGAACGAAGACTCTGGCACCCATCTAAGGGTAAGGCTTCGAAGGTGGGGTATCGCGTCCAGCGACTGAAGCGACCAAGCATCACCAGGTGCTGGACGAGTATTGATGTCAAGATTGAGCAACGTTGTACTATGCCGCTTGAAGAAGGTGGAAACAGGAGTTCGTAGCGTAGCTTGGCTGTCGGATATGTCCAAGGTCTTCAAAGCGGGAAAGCTGAATGCAGTGAAGAATGCGTTCGCGCTGCGGTGCCAATCAATGAATAGCAACTTGAGGGTCGATACCTCTGGTAGTGAAACTTGTGTACCGATAGTATCCAGGCGAGGGAAGACCGCTGTCGTACCAATGAACGTCAGAGATAGATACTTCAAGCAGTTGAGCCCATTGAAGCTCTCCATCGTAGGTGCATCCAGCGAGTCGGCGGCTATGACCAGCTCCAGGTCCTCCAGACTGTGTCCGCACAGCCTGCACAATACAGTCAAGTCCTGCGTGCGTAGGTCCTCCAGAACAGTGACCTGCTTCAGGCGAGGAAATACAGAGAATAGAGAGCGTAGGCAACCACTGGAGTATGCGGCGGGCACAGCAGAGTCGTGCATACAGAGCAGAAGCCGTTTGGTCGTCTCCAGATTGGGCTTTGGCCCCTCTCCTCGCTCTCGTTGAGCATCCACGTGTTGCAGAAACCGCTTCACATGATGGGCATCGTAGAAGCGCAAGTTCGCATACATCAGCCTATAGGCGAGGTCCTAATTCTATGATGTCAGGACAATCTCAGGGCGCGTGTTATCGACTTTCTGTCCATCTCCTGCACACCCGCCCGATGCCATAAAGCGGACACAGATCGATCGAACGGTCATGGAAGGCCGTGATATCGACCAGCTCAAAGATGAGCAGCAGATCGTCGTCCGACAGAGATGAGATGGCCATTGAGGAGGACGGTGAATGTAAGAGCAGAGCATTGGGGTATGCGCGTCTAAGCGCAGTCAGTGACGCAGGGCTGTGCAGTCTTATGGAAGATCTGTTGCCTCTTTGGGGCCGATATTCGAGTCTCTTCTCGTCTCAGTAATGATGCGTCAAGCCGCGATCATGACTCAGAAAGCTTTTACACTGGGGAACAGCTTGTACTCAGAACAATATCTCGGCTCATTTGATATTGAGTTTTCCGCTCCCTGGCTGCGATTGACCATGCGAAGCAACGCAAGCCCAAAAAGGAATCAATGGTTTTCCCAGACCCTTTTGAACAGTAGCACAGTATTCGGTATATCTACCCTACCCTACCCGTAGCTTGACTTCACCTGATTTCACTTCGACTCTTCATGCGTCCTACATGCTAGCAGGCTCCTCCGTAGGATACCTACCATGACCCGTCCACCCAGGTTGCCTAAGAGGCAAAACCCCACCTTATCCTCCCTCTTCGCCGTTCTTCTTCAATGTCAAGTTCGACGAACCGCATCTGAGAGGGCCGTGTATGCGTTACCATGCACATCCAGCAGTTGCACACCCTTGAGCTTTAGCGCCACGGCGGTACTCTTGAATGTTTGCAACACCCCCTCCTCCGCACGGTCGCTCACCATGGCCCAGTCCAATGCCGAATTTGACCTCGGATACTCGTTTGTCTGTACGATCTTCAGATTGGGTAGATATGCAGCCAGGAGCCTCCTGAAGAACTTCGCTTGTACAGTCGCCCAATCCCCAATCCGATAGAGCTCGTGATCACTAGGTTGTGTCTGAAAGAGCGGCAAGTGAAGGATGACGATAGACGCCGGGACCGTGCGAGGAGATAGTTTCCATAAGCAGTACTCGACCCGGAGAGAGCGGAGCGATTGGAGTGGTGTGAGGAAGGGAGACAGATTTGCGGAGATGGAGGTTACCACGTGGAGGTCTGTGATGGCGGCGCTGTGTTGCTGGAGAAACCAAACGAGATTGAGGAGCAGAAGTGTGTAGTTCGAGCCCAGCCGTTCTGTTTTTATCCAGAGGTGCTCCAGAGATACAAAGTTGAGGGCCGCGAGAAAATCGTTGCATTCGGGCCACCAGTCGGAGAAGCTGAACGCGGCGGATCGAAGGGATGGGATGCTGATCTTTGAGCGACCGGGAAGTGATAGCATAGTGTCAGCTGCGGTGTCATCATCGGCACTGGAGAACACCAGATCAATCCGTTTCACCTGGACAAGGGTATGGAGTCGTTGCGCGATGAACGGCAGTGTATTGCGGGATATGCGTAGCTCTAGGACTTCCAGCGTTCTTCCAGCGGTCTCGAACAGGACCGTAATACCCATCGTGCTCAAGCAGATCGGAATCGATGCCATCTTTAGAGCACCGAGCAGGGTAAACAGCTCCGTCAGATCTTCTTGCATCGGGAGGGTGGACTGGTCCCTTTTGCGCGCCTGACGCAAGAGACTGCGTTCAATCCAAAGCCGTTTCGTGGGGAACCTGCCACAGCCGTAGCCGTATCTTAGATGCTCCAGAAGGCGGACGAGTCCATCGGGTGATATGAGATGAAGGTTCACGTCAACCAATTTGTCGGCGACTCGCTGTGTGATTCTTGTCAGCTCGCGTAAATAGTTTGGGTCTATGAGACTGTTTACCATCCATTGTCTGCATACGTAGTAGAATGGAATCAGGGGATGTTTGGGTCGCCATTCCGGATCGCGCCTACGACATTCGAAAGGACAAGCACTCAGATCGAGGATCTCGAAAATACGATAGAGAACATCATCTGGCAAGAAAGGGTGCGGCATAGTGTGTACAGTAGTAGTTGATGAGAGAGACGCGACGCGACAGCCTTCAACACAGGCAGGGTTCTCTGACGTCGCGTGGCGGAGGCTTTGCGTTTCTCAAAAGTTCGGTGGGCCCGAAGTGCTGCTCATTCATTACGCTCTCTGACTCGCCCACTGCTCAACCTGACTCGTATAGCATACAATCGTGGCCAGCCTAATCACCTCCAAAAAGCCTTATTGGCTTTCACGAATCACCACTCACATTTATACCCCATCTGTACTCATAACTCCCCTGCACTGTCCACGATCAATTCACACGAGCCAACCAACAAAAGCCATGTCCACCCCACCCAGTCCTACCACCTCTGCACCCCACCTCTCTCCGGCAGTAGAACATGTGCTCAGGGCGCACAACCCTACCCAGGAGCTCATCTCCGAGCTGCGAAGCATGGCGATCCAGCAGCCCAAGCTCGTGAAAGCGACCCGGCACAAGGTGCACCCTCCTCGACCCGACGCACCGCCTCCCCCGCAGGGTGACCCCCCGGCGCCGGAGTCGATTACGAGCTGGAAGATGCTCGAGCACTTGTACCGACAGTCGCCTTGCCCCTTTCCTACCCTCGCGCGTGGGCTGTTTACGACATGGACGAGCGAAGAGGATGTACCCGAGCCGCTGGTGTCCAAGCGTAAGGACAAGCCGGAAGTGTGGAAGCGCGAGGAGGAGGGTGGGCAGTGGAAGATCGTCGCTCGAGGCTACGACAAGTTCTTCAATGTTGGCGAGGTTGGGTGGACAGAGGTGTGCACTGCCGTTCTGTGCGCATATATGCATGTTCTGACCGAGTGCAGTGGACGGCACTTGCGATGAACACGAAGGGCCCTTACGAGCTCACCCTCAAGTCGAATGGCTGCCTCATCCTCGTCGCCGCTCTGACACCGTCACGACTTCTAGTCACATCCAAGCACTCTCTCGGCACACGCACACGAAAGGAGGCTCCGGCAGACGGGTCTGCCGTGGGTGAGGCGACAAGCGAGGCGGAGGTTATAGATGAGGACGACAACACCAGTGGACATCCGGGCGCGCCGCCGCAGGTCTCTCACGCTGAACGGGGCGAGGACTGGCTCTTCACGCACCTGAAGCAAGTCGGCAAGACCGAGGCCGACCTCGCCAAGGTGCTCTGGGAGCGGAACGTCACCGCCGTTGCCGAGCTGTGCGACGACTCATTCGAGGAGCACGTTCTGCCGATCCCGAAGGAGCTTACTGGGCTGGTCCTGCACGGACTGGTGCCGAATAGCCCGTCATTCGACAGCCTTCCGGCGAGGGAGGTCGCCGACTTCGCCAAGCAGTGGGGCTTCAAGCCGACCGAAATCGTCACGCTCGACTCGATCCCAGCAGTGCTCGACTTCTGCCGCGAGGGTGCGAAGAAGGGCGAGTGGGAGGGCGTTGGCGTTGAGGGCTGGGTCGTTCGCTGCCGCGTGGCGCAACCGAGCGAGAATAAGGTGGCCGCAGAGGAAGCGCAGGCCGCGGACCCCATCGACGCCCTCACAGAGGAAGTCGCGAACCTCGTCATTGCCGATCCTGGTGATCAGCCCGTGCAGAAGGACAAGAAGGGCAAGATGACCAAGACACCGCCCTATCCGCCCGGCGCACCGTTCTTCTTCAAAGTCAAGTTCGAGGAGCCGTACTTGATGTACCGCGAGTGGCGCGAGCTGACGAAGACGCTTTTGCCTGTGCTCGACGGTATCGAAGTCGTCGGACATCCGGAAACGGTGGGCCGATCCCGTGCCAAGGGCAGCAAGAAGGATCCAATCAAAGTTGGAGATCGGTTCAAGAAGCGGCCTGAGACGAGGGTGTACCTGAACTGGGTCATCAACGAGATGATCCGAAATCCAAACTTGTTCCGCCACTATGGACGCAATCTCGGGATCATCGAGGTCCGTGATAAGTTCCTAAAATGGGCGAGCACGCCGGGTGTGGGGAAGGAGGTATGGGACAATGAGGTGGGGAAGAGCACGGCGAAGGCGGCGGGCGAGCTTGACGGCCAGAATGGGGACAAGGTCAAGAAGGTCATGGACTGGAAGAAGACCATCATCGTTCCCATCGCCATCCCTGGATGTGGCAAGACGAGCGTTGCCGTGGCGCTGAAGGAGCTTTACGATATCGGCCACACGCAGAGCGACAATGTAGCAGCAAGCAAGACTGCTCCGCAGTTCCTCAGGAACATTGCTAAACTCCTTGAAACCAACACCATCGTTTTCGCGGACCGGTATGTGTAGAATTTACGTATTTCTCTACGAGGCGCTAATGCGGACATAGGAACAACCATCTGGAACAGCATCGCAAACAGATTCGCGAAGTAGCCAAGGCTTGCAAAGTTGGCCCGGTACGGCTTGTCGCGCTCAACTGGAGCCAACATTCTGTGCCCATGTCGACTACGCACCGGCTTATGTCCACGCGGCTCATAGCGCGCGGTGACAACCACCAGAGCCTGCGTGCAAAGAAGGACGACGTGAGGTTTCACGAGGAAATCCTGTGGAAGTTCATCACATCTACTGAACCGCTGAATGAGGACGAGGTGGACGAAGTGATCGACATGGATCCGACTGATGGCTTTGAGGACAACATTCGACGCGCTGTGAAGGAACTCGCCCCTGTCATCGGCTGGGACATACCGAGCGAGGAGAAGCTGAAGGATGCTATCGAGGCTGCAAGAAATTACAAGGTGGACTTGCGGAAAGAGGACCAGAAACCGTCGAAGAAGGAAAAGACTCAGAAGATTCGGTATTATGCCCTTCTTGCCGAGGTCGACCTTCGCACCTTCCTTGATGATCTGTTGGCCGAAGGAACAGCAGTCGACCCTGGGCTGACGAAATTCTGGACGCACCTCACCACCAAAGATCGCGTCAATAAGCGCCCGCATGTCACGCTAGTCCATGAGGCCGACCCGGAGAACGAAGATAAGGCAGCCTTCTGGGCCGATTGTGAGAAGATCGCGAACTCCGCCAGCCCACCACTGTACGAGTTCACCGTCTCCCATGTGATCACGGATGGGAGGGTCATGTCCCTAGTTCTCAGCCCGGATTCCCTATGCATGCGACCACAGGAGGGCGACAATGCGCTTGAGAAGCCGACCGGGGCTGGATGGGGAGCTGACAAGATGAAGCGGTTGCACATCACCGTTGGCACGGGAAGCTCAGGGATCGGCAACGTGGAGGGTGGGAAACTTGTGGCCAAATGGAGAGACGGAAAGTCGAATGACGTGCATGTGCTAAAGCTCGACCCGGAGCCCAAGATCGTCGGAACTCTCAAGGGATTCGCATATTGAAAGGACGAATGTCTGGAAATGCGATGCACCGGAAGAGTCGTGTTCCTCCCGAAGATTGGCGCTCGCCGCTTCGTCCTTATCTTTGTTTTCCTGGGAGGCGATGCTGCTTTTCCCATTCATGTATCGATAACTACTACCGTGCAATGTAATCGCGATATTCTCCGAGTCCGGAATTCAGTTCTCATCGCGGAAAGCTGGCGTGCCGCGTTTTGCGCTCCGGAGTAACCGCAACACTCGGAGAACGGGTTCTGCATCGCCACCGAGGTGTGATAATCACAATGTGGGCGGACCAATAGAGTTTTCAGTCTCAAGTCCCTCGGGATCCACTGCGTGTCAGATGTCCACTCGGCGCGCCCAAATCGCCCTGGCCAACGAGGGTGTCTGCTTGCAGCCGTCGCCGAGAGCGAGGTCGCCTCGGGGTCGCATAATCCAATCGCATGGCACTCCCGGATGGGTCTCCCACTGCTGCCCCAAAACGGGGCAGAAGGGGCGCGCTGGCTTGAAGCAGCTGAGCAGCTAGCCTGTGGCGATAGGATCATGCGCCCATTGAGGGCGTTGGATGGAGGTGGGCAACCCTCGTATTACATCATCCCGATTGGCCCATTCTGAGACTCATCCAGACCCACGAAATACAATGCCACGCTAGTATATAACTATGCCCCAGCAGGCATGTCGCCCTGCCTCGTCGTCTGTCCCCGACCACCACCCAGCACCGTCACTACCCCACTCCACCCATTTCTAAGCTAGCAATCATGACGCTGACCGGTCACTGCCTGTGCGGCGAGTCCACCGTCGAGATCGATGCCAGCCCCGACTCGCAGATTGTGTGCCACTGCTGGGACTGCAAGCAGACCTCGGGCTCTGGTGCGTCCCTTCCTCCACCTGCTCAGCGTGCGATTCGCTGATAGCTGCGTTTCGTAGCGTTTTCTACCAACGTCCTCATCCCCAAGAAGGATGTCAAGATCACCGGTGCTGTCAAGGAGTTCAACATCAAGGCGCCTAGCGGCAACACCGGTGCGTCTCTTCTCCATCAATTCCTCCACCTTTAGCCGCATATATGCGCTGGCGCCCCACCCTTCTTTGCATTGCATTTTGGGCAAGAGCACCCGCTGACAGCCATCTAGTGACCCGCGTCTTCTGCTCCAACTGCGGCTCCGCCCTGTCCCATCTCTCCGTCGCATTCGGTGACTCGCAGGCAATCCAGACCGGCAACTTCCGCGAATTTGCGACCATCCCCGTCGGCACTGAGTGTGCGTCTCCTTCACCCCTGCTCCCTCCGTACTCCTGGCTAACTTCAAGCACAGTGTTCGCCAAGGACCGCTGGACTGCCTTCGCCCCTGTTGCGGGCGCCGCCCAGGTCCAGGCCATGCCCTGAACGGCTCAACTGTGCCCAGCACTCAGACGGTTGAAGGAGGACTCCAAGGTTGACTGGGGTCAGTATGATGCGAACTGATGTAACAAATTAAGGAAACGGGTTGATCGGATGACAAGTGTCAATATATCGTTGTCGTATGTGTGCTGCCCGTCCTCATTGGCCCTATACAGGCGCATCACGAACATGCATTGAGAGTGGGAAGCTGGGTGTGTGGGGCAGAACCGGTGTCCCACTAAATATTCTTTCCGGAAGAGATGTAGAAGCGCTCTCCTCCCTTCCGTAACATCATTTCAGCTGATGTTGTATGTGGTTTGCCTCCGTGACACTCCCGAGGACTCCGAGCTTTCACTCCAGCCACCACACGCCCTACACAGTATGCCTATCTCTGACCTCCCAAACGAGATACTGTACGCGATCTTCCAGCAGCTGATAGAATCAGAGCGATCCGGAAGTCGCCTGCTCCCGGTTGTCCGCGTCTGCAAGAGATGGAATGTAAGCAATCGTGCCTAATGTGAGGGGCTTCTGAGTGCGACCATCTGCCTTCAGCGCGTCGTCGACAAACTCATCTACAGCCGTCTTGAGATCAGATTCCCGCGGAACCTTTACGATATCGCGAAGCACCTGAGAACGGCGAGCGATGTTCAGCACGCGGCGACTCAGCTGTGGATCGCCCGCCAAGCCGCAAAGGTGGATCCTTGGGCGATCGTACGCGTTCACCTCGAGCTGTCGTCTCTCTTCGAGCGACTGTCGGCACTACGGTCGATTCACAGCGAAATCAGCTTGCGCTCTAACGCCCTATCCGCGCTGCTCGATACCTCAGGAGGGACGCTTCTAGATGCCTACCTGTTTATATCGCAGTACTCGTTCGACTCAAGTCGCATTCACCTGTTCAACAGACTTGTGCATCTGAAGCACCTTTGGCTTGTGTTCTACTACGACGGCGCTCCAGCAAAGGACATAGACAAGTTGCGAGCAGGAATTCCTACCATCAGCTTGCCCGCCCTCGAATCCTTGCGCCTGGAGTATGCCGAGTACCGTCCGGAATACAACATCTTTGTTGCTGCGCTCGATTGCAGATCTCTCACGGCCTTGCACGTCGAAACCCAGCCATTAATGGACCATTCAGGCAACTTCTTACCGGTCATGGGTACTGATCTCGACACATTCCTGCAGCGGCACAGCGGCACAATCACAAATGTGACTTTGTGGTCCACCAGCCCAGAAGACAATACCAGCTTCATGAGAGCGCTTCCAGCCCTTCAACACTTGAGGATCACGGGTCCTGCCGGTCCATATATCCTCCGCGCGCTACCACCATCTGTTACCAAGCTTGAAGTCCCGTTATCTCAGCGGCCATATTCGACAACCGTCTGGCCTCCACCCGCAATACCGCAAGCTCAATGGCAATTCCTCGCCGACCTTGCCGACCTGCCACCGTTGTCTCTGAGAAGTGTACGAGCCATGACTGAGAACATGTCCTTGCGGTGGAAGACTTTGGAACAACGAGCTGAGGGGGACGTCGTAACGAAATTCAAAACGACCGCCTTGGTAATGAAGATGAAGGGTATCGATCTCCTCGATTCGGATGGCTTTGCGTATGAGGCACAAAAGATAATATCCTCTGATGATGTGCTGTTTCAGGCCTGAGAATATGCCGATCAGTACGTGCTGCAATTCGCTTCTCTGGGAATAGAAGATCTTGACCTTATTTCCGTGCAGCAGGTGATACTATCATATCCTCGCAGAAATGCCCGCTTCCCAGCAGTATTTCCCGGCATCATGGTCGGAAGCTTCAGAACGACGATTTCCACCGTATATCCGCGGAAGCTGTCATGACCATGCCCCAGATGCGATATGTGGGACCGTAAGACTGCTACGTCAGAACGATCAGCACATACAGGAAGACGCAAGCGTCCTTCCTCGGAGCTGTCGTCCTGTCAGGTCTTACGTCGTCGGGCTCCTCTCTCTCGGCTCCTTCTGTTCTACCTGTGCCGCCCTGATTCGTCGCCTGCACTGCCTTCTGGTCTGGTCTAGGAACTGGGCTGCTTTCCCTTACCATTCCCATCATTCCTTCGTACAAGTCTGACAGCAAACGGTCCTACGAACTCTTCCTGCCTGCACTACCACAACAGGGGGATCACTTTACTGCCAAACGAGATCCTATCTACGATATCTCAGGTACTGGTCGATTTACCGTGGAATCGGAGATACCTTCCACCGCTTGCATGTGTCTGCAAGAGATGGAATGTATGCAACTCATCGTCTTAATTGTCTTTCCTCTCTGACCACAATATCTAGGATTTCATCGGCAAGTTGATCTATGCTCATATTACCGTCAGCTCCGCTGGATCACTCTGGCGCATTCTGAGCCATCTGGCAAGAATGACCGATGCGCATTACCCGACAACTCGATTATCGATGGCGCGAACGGTTGGCAATATGCCACAACGCTTGACGGAAATCCACACCGATGTGGGATCTCTGCTCAAGAAGCTGCCTGCGCTACAAATCATCCACAGCCAATCCGCCTTGCCCGCAAGGACGATTGCTGCACTGCTCAACAGCTCCGGGCATTCATTGAGATGTTCATCTCGTTGTCTCATCATTCTCTTTCGCAACATGCCCATCTACTCAATAGACTCGTCCAATTGAAGCATATTTCTTTGATATTCTACTACGACAGCAACCCTAATCAAGTTATGGACCCATTGCAGTTTGGTACGCCTCTTATCAGCTTGCCTTCCCTGATATCATCACGGCTGTGTTACCGACACCACTGGCGGGCATGCAAGGTTCTTCTTGCCGCATTCAACCGTCAATCTCTCACTTTGTTGCACGTCGACATAAGCCGAGCTCCAAGCGATTTTACCGACGACTACTTCCCGGCCTTGGCTCCCGACCTCGAAACGCTCGTTCTACGCCACAGCAGAACATTTAGCGATCTTGCACTATGGTCGAGCAGTCCAAGAGACCACTTCCACCTGATCAGTCCACTGACATCGCTTCGTCGCCTACTGATAGCTGGTCCTGCTGATTCATGGATCCTTCGGACAATGCCGTCCACCGTTGAGCAGCTTGAAGTCCCCCTATTTCAACAGCCGCATGCGAGAAGCTATTTGCCACCACCACCAATACGAGACAGTTAATGGCACTTCTTTGACGAACTTCCTTGCTCCCCGCCCTCGCGTTTGAGAAGCGTTCCAGCCGTTCAGCATAACTCATCGTTAAACTGGAAGATTCTGAAAGACCGTGGTGACAAGGACATTCTGGAGAAGTTCAGGACGGCGGCAATGGCTTTGAAGCTCGACCTCCTCGATTCCGACGGTCTCGCGTACGCCTGTGACAACGCACCGGATGAGGGGAGTTCCTTTGCTACACGTTTGGCCACGCTGCGACCTGTACGTATGATGACCACTATGGCGAACGACGTAATCATTGATGAGACATTTTTGGTTCAGAGGAAGGATAGGAACGGACGGAACTGACCCCCTTAGATTCCCTCGATAGGGATCCCGGCGATCGAAACAACTACGAACGACCGCCTTCAGGATCAAAGCTCTGGGCCAGGCGCGCTGGCTGTTTCGGATGCTCGAAGGGCATAATCCGCGTTGCCTTGACCAGCAACGCGTCATCTCCGAAGTATCGCTTGGTCCAAAAGCTCCATTCTGCTGCCCCCGCAATCCAATATTCCATCCCATCGACGTACAACTTCACCATGCGATCGATCCCTTCGTCCCACGATGGAAGCTGAGTCTTGAGAGCGAGGTACTCATCGACGCGCTGTTGAATCAGCTCCCCAGCACAATTCATCGCGTCCTGAGCGGACAGCGTCTTCGCGTACATCAGTACAATCACTAGGTTGTGCGTATGGCCGTCAGCCATTTCTTTGCCGAAAGAATGCACATCTGCAGCAGGCTTGTCAATTACATGCCATTCGCTGTTCGATACTACTTGCCGTTGATCCAACACACCAAGTCCACCACAGCATCTTCCAATTTTCGAAAAGCCAGATCGTTGAATGCCGCAGCTGGGATTTCGATGTTGTGTGCGTACTCAACCAGGGCAATACATCCCCTGACAGCGCCATTATCCCGCCGGCGCGCGACAGACTCGGCAAAGCTTGGTACGACGCCGTTCTTTCGCAGCTCGGCCTCTTCCGTGACAGCGATGAAGAAGTCGTCGAAAGCACGCTCGAACCGCTCCTGCACAAGAGCACCACATCCCCACTGGATGCGCTGCCATAGGCTGTCATGTTTCAGCTCGATCCTCCTCGATCGCATACAGATGGGCGTACTCGTGCATCAGGATCGAAACTGGGTACACGTCTCCTCTCTCAATCTTCCCCGACCACCTCTTCGGCTCTATGATCACACCCATGACGGCTTCGCGAATCGCACTCACATCTTTCAAACCCATTTGGTCTGTGAGATCATCGAGTTGGAAGAGTATGTTGTTCCAATCTGCGCACACTTGAAGACGTTCGAGATCGCTGCACCAGGGCCAGCACATAGCTGCGCTGAGACCGGCCTTCAGCTCCGCTTGCGCAATGCGTGTATCCGTGCCGTCGAGGGCTCCGGAGGCTGCAAGCCAGTGGTCCGTGGCGGGACCTATGATATGCGCGAGTGGATTGACGCCGAAAGGGAAGACCTCGCATATTCTGAGCAAGTCGGGAATGATGACGGTCTCGCAAGTCTTGTCGTTCAGCATGACGTCTCCGAGTTTGAACTTGCGTATTATGCAGACCACGGCGGCTCGGTGGACAGTTGGCTTCTGCGGGCGGTTGATGGCTAGGCCATGGTACCCCTAAGGCTCTTCAAACATAATGCGGAACTAGAACTCGACGCTTTCAGGTTTCCTACTCGGATCCGACATCAGGAAGCGAGGAGTCCTTTGATGCGACGGAGAGACTCGCTGATCCCATTGATCGCCCAGAGTGCTCGTCGTACGAAACGGCCTGCTTGCTCGTGAACCCCGAAGAATGTCACGCGTTTTGGTAGCCATTGACAGATTATCGCCTGAGGCGGCTTACCCTTTGGATCTCCGAACATGGGGGAAGTTCAATGGCTGCGTGCCGGGAACACGTACTTGGTGTACGACACGTGCAAAGGGCAGACGCAATGCACGCCCTACGCGTGTTGATGGGCAAAGTGTTTTGCTCCCGTCTCTGCCATAACAATACTGTACCATTCCTTGCATTCAACGATCATGCACCGTGCGTCGACTTCAACCGAGCCAGCGGATCCCGAATATTGGTTGATGGCGCGCGCTTCTGGGGCCATGAATGCATGCTCTGATATCTTATCGGAGGTATCCTCGGTTCTGTGTTTCTAGCGCGTTGCGGCGGAATACAACTCGCAATCCGGAAGGTCAGAGGCATTCATGACTTCATCGTCGTTCGCATTGCTCTATTTCATGCTTAAATAACCCATCTTGGCTCGTTCAAGGCACGAAATTTTGTCCCGCATGTTTGCGATCTGTTTACTGTGCGCTTTGGGTTCTGGCGTCCTTCTGGCTCGATGGCTTCTCGGCGACAAAGAGCTCCGTCTGCCGCCATACATCAAAGGCCCTCGCCCAGCTTCGTGGCTGCTCGGTCAGTCGTGATAGTATCATCCAGCAATTGAGTGACTCATCTTTTTTCTTCCTGCTCTGTGAATAGGAAATCAGGTCGAGCTAGTCAAGTCAGAAGCTGGTGAAGCTAATCGCAGTTGGAGAAAGAAGTACGGCTACGTTTACAAGTATAGGGGTTGCTTTGGCGTAGGTCACATAACCCTCTGGATATAATACCACTCTCATCACTCATGAAGGTCGAATATCTGATGCTGAACGATGCCAATGCAATTCGACACGTATTACAGGAACAAACGATAACCTATGGTCTGGAAGAACCGCTTCGCCAGTTCCTCTGGCTAGTCGCGGGTATGGGGAGCTCCATCAAATGTAGACTCAATAGCGCTCATTGTGATTACAGGAGGCGGTCTCTTCTGTGCCAAGGGTTCGCATGATTCAATGGATGTTGCCGACAGGACAATGTCCTAACAATACATACGATTTCAGGATTTGAACATGCCGAACAGAGACGCGTATTGCTGCCGGCGCTCAAATCAACGTTCGTCAAGAGCTTGGCACCCACATTTGCCAGTTCCGTTTCAAAGGTGAGCTTATTCTTTCTCAGTTGGTGAGAACTGCTGAATAGGTTAAGCTTGTCAACGAATGGAGCAGACGCTTGGAAACTGAAGGAAAGGACGGGATTTGGGACGTAAATGCCTTTCCTTGGATCAAGCTGCTCGCTGCAGATTCGTTCGGAGCCTGTATGCACTAATTTCGAGTTCTCACATTCGTCAAGCTGACTTCATCAATGATAGCCTTCTTAGGACCCCAATTTGCCACGCTCGAAGGAGAAGAGCACGAACTGATGAAGTAGGTTCTCGTCGTACACTGTGGACACCCGCTAATGCGACATCATCAGGGCCCATGACGGTCTGCTCAGCGGTACCTTCTGTCCTCCCACCATTATCGGTATTCTGCTATTGAATCTTCTCTTGATAATTCCATGTTCGCTCATCAAGTACTGTCAATACCTGCCGCTCGCAGCAATGCGGAAGCTCAAGCAAGTCAAGGACACACGCTGTCGACTAGCCACGGAGCTGATCAAGAAGAAGAGAAAACAGCTCGACGATAACCCTGATATCAAAGCTCGAGACCTCTTGACCATTTTTGGTATGCCTAGTTCACTCTTCGCTTATCCAAAGCTATCTGAAAGTCAAATTTCCAAAGTGAATCTCGGAGAGCAGAATGAGACAACGACTCTGCCGCCCATGTCCGACGAGATGATCTGTGATCAGATAACAACTTTCATCATGGCCGGATGTAAGCTGTACCTTAGCACTTGATCTAGTATCTGACAAGTTCATTCAGTTGAGAGTACCGCAAACACCGTGTCGTTCGCACTCTACGAGGTGGCACGCTTTCCTGCGATTCAAGAACGTCTATACAATGAATTGATATCCGTTCTCGGCACCGCGTCGACTCAAGATCTCAGTCAAAGCTTCCACGCGAAGCTCCTGGACGACTTGCCATACCTGACTGCAGTCATCAACGAGACCCTGCGCATGCATTCGGCAGCGAATTATGGGCTTTTTAAGGCGACAAAGGGTGATGCTATTCCCCTCTCAGTTCCTATCGAGACCACCGATCATCAGACTATCACCTCGATACCGGTTATGGCTGGACAGCGGGTGGTGCTGAGCTTCGACGGCTTCAACCGGTCGGAAGTTGTTTGGGGCAAGGACGCGAATGAATTTCGTCCTGAGCGATGGCTAGCCAACAGCGTATCCGAAGTTCCGGATCAACACCAGTGTGGCGGTGTGTACGGGAATTTAGCGAGCTTTGGAGGAGGTCCAAGTGGCTGTATCGGATGGTTTTACGCGTACGTCAGTATCACTACAAACGCATAGTGCTGACGAATACTTCAGGCTTATCGAGATGAAGATCTTCGTGGCGATGATCGTGCGTCAGTTTGAATTGAGACTTTCCATGCCGGACGGTGAGATGTGGACGGGATGTGGTTTCATAGCGACTGTGCGCCAACATTCCCGGCTACATTTTGAGCGGCTCATCTGACGCAATGATCTGTTAGATACCAGTGCAGAAAGACCATGTTCAAAAGGGCGGACAAGTGCCTTTGAGAATAAGGCTCCGGGAGGCCGAAAAATAAGCTGTGGACAAGCATGTTGCAAATGTTGAGTTGAGTTCCATCTGGGTCTGATAGGCGTTGTTGAGCGTCCCCAATTGCTTGGGCCAGTAGCCTGCGGTAGTACATCTCGTATGCGCCAGAACATTCAGATTGATATGATATACATAACATGCCGAAGCAACTTGAGGGAAATATGCGGTTGGGCCGATGTATCGTTGACTTAAAAGTGGGTGTGGTGATGGACGTGAAGAGCCGGTCTCGTAGTAAAGCACAAGCATGGAACGCCCGGGCGGCCCGTTAGACGCCGTGTTCCGTTGGATGGCTGGCCGTGGTTCGGCGCGCCAGTCCTCGCAGCAGAGCGCCTCCCGACAAGAACCAGCACTAGCAAAGCACAGCAGACGGTCAGAAATGTTTTCTACCGCGGAGGGCTGCGCGCACGGGCCCGACCGAACGGGGTTGGGCGGTAACCAAGCCAGGCAGCGGTGCGCTCGGACCCCAAACCCTGGTCCCACGCGCCAAAATGCCTCCGCTTCCGCGCCTTGCGCCCTCTGTGATCGCCCCGCGCCCTCGACGCAGCGCCTGCACTCTCTCTGTCCACCCTTCGACTTACCGTCACCCGCGGCCCTCTGCCCACGCCCATCCACCCCAGCCAGCTCGATCCTTCCGCCCCTACACCCAGATCTACTGCATAATGGCCGATCAACTTGTGAGCCCCTCGTCGTTCTGTGCCAGTCGGGGGTGGAGGGCTCACAACCGCTTTCCCGGACCATGCAGTCCGAGGGTGAGCCCTGGCTTGGCGCCTTCCGCCGCGGTCGCGGTCGTCGCGTGCGTTGATTGCTGACTTTTGTGTGCTGGTATATAGAGCAGATCTCTGGTGAGTACTGCTGCTTGAGACGTCTTGGCAAGGACGCCGCTGACGAGAGCAGAGTTCAAGGAGGCGTTCTCCCTGTTCGACAAGGGTGAGTGCTGTGCGCTCCGAGGGGTGCGAGGCGGGCGCTAACGCGCGGGTTGGTTGTGTTCTCAAAGACAATGACGGGACGATCACGACGAAGGAGCTCGGGACGGTGATGCGCTCGCTTGGGCAGAACCCGACCGAGGCGGAGCTGCAGGACATGATCAACGAGGTTGACGCGGACGGGAACGGGACAATCGACTTCCCCGAGTTCCTCACCATGATGGCGCGCAAGATGAAGGACACCGACAGCGAGGAGGAGATCAAGGAGGCGTTCAAGGTGTTCGACAAGGACGGGAACGGCTACATCTCCGCGGCCGAGCTGAGGCACGTCATGACCAACCTCGGCGAGAAGCTCAGTGATACCGAGGTCGACGAGATGATCAGGGAGGCGGACGTGGACGGCGATGGCCAGATCAACTACGAGGGTGCGTGTATCCCGTTCCCCAATGATTCCCTCGCTCACATGTATGCACACAGAGTTCGTCAAGGTACGACGCGCGCCTTACCCCTGTCTTTGCCCACTGACGCCGTGCGTAGATGATGCTCTCTAAGTGAGCCTCACCGCCGATCTGTTCCCTCCTGTACACGCGCCCTATGCCGCTAGTCTCGTCCCCGCTTTGAAATGCTAACAAATGATGTACTACGCCCTGAATGTCATGTTTGATGTGATACTGATGGGCTCGGACGGGCTCGGCGTGGGCAACGAGTGCATTTCACTGTCACCCTCAGGGTACATGCAGTAGTACTCTACGTCCAGCCACAAGATACATGCCCAGTGCACGTAACGGCGTGTAAAGCACTCTGCAGTAGGTACGCCCCAGTCCCATCTAAGCTCGGACACACAAGCGCCCAGCGCGTGTTCCCCATCAGGGTCATCCTCTTCTCCGGTTCGCGGGGCGGAAACAAATGTGTATTACGTCTTTTAGACAGATTTGCTTCTCTTCGAGACATTAGTGGCTATTACGGCAAATGCAGAGTGGGCGGCCGACGAGGTCGGCAGGTCAGGCGAGCACGACGGGCGGTGTGTGCATACATAGAGGGGGCGAATGAGCAGCGGGGGATGAGAGAGGGGCAGGGACAAGGGTGAGGGAGGAGAGGCGGGCCGAGACTGCGAGGTCGGAGGTTCGGATGAGCGGCCAGCCAGCCAGCCAGGGCTAGAGTGAGCATACACCTTGCAGTACCCCACTCTGTTCACCGTCGCCCCCTTCTCCCCGCGCTCCCTCCCCCGCACCTTCCCCCCCCCCCTCCCCACAGCACATAGACAGCAGGATGGCCGACCCGGACCAGGGCGCGTACTCGACAGGCGACATGGCCTACATCCTCCTCTGCACCGCCCTCGTCTTCTTCATGGTCCCCGGACTCGCCTTCCTCTACTCGGGCCTCGCAAGGCGCAAGTCCGCCCTCTCCCTCGTCCTCGCCTGCGCCTTCTGCAACGCAGTCGGCATCTTCGCCTGGTACTTCTGGTGCGTTCCGTGTTCTCCAGCGGACGGGGCGTGGCTGACCAGGTGCGGGCGCACCTGCAGGGGGTACTCGCTCGCCTTCTCCCCGACAGCGACGAACGGGTACATCGGGAACCTGCACAACTTCGGCCTGCAGAACGCCCTGACCGAGCCCTCCCCGGGCTCGCCGTACCTCCCCACCCTCCTCTACGCCTTCTACCAGTCCGGCTTCGCCTGCGTCACCCTCTCCATCCTGATGGGCGCGCTGGCCGAGCGGGGCCGCGTCCTCCCCGGCGCGCTGCTGTTCGCCTTCCTCTGGCTCACGCTCGTGTACTGCCCGCTCGCCTGCTGGGCATGGAACGTCAACGGCTGGGCGGCGCGCTGGGGCGTGCTGGACTACGCGGGCGGGGGGCCGGTGGAGATCGGCTCGGGCGTCGGGGGCCTGGCGTACTCATGGGTCCTGGGCCGGAGGCGCGAGCGCGAGCTGGTCAACTTCCGCCCGCACAACGTCGGCAACGTCGCGCTCGGCACGTTTGTCCTCTGGCTCGGCTGGCTGGGGTTCAACGGCGGCAGCGCGTTCGGTGCCAACCTCCGCGCCGTGCTCGCCTGCGTCAACTCGAACTTGTGCGCGGCGATGGGCGGCGTCGCGTGGTGCTTGCTCGACTGGCGGATAGAGAGGAAGTACACCATGGTCGGCTTCTGCTCGGGGACGATCGCGGGGCTCGTGGCGGCGACGCCGGCGAGCGGGTACATCCCCCTCTGGGCGAGCGTCGTCCTCGGCCTCCTCTCCGGCGTAGCCTGCAACTTCGCGACCAAGAGTGCGTCTTCTCCCGCCTTCCCGTCCTCGTGCTCGCGCTGACCGAAACGGAAACAGTCAAGTTCCTGATAGGGATCGACGATGCCCTGGACCTGTTCGCGGAGCACGCCGTCGCGGGCATCATTGGCCTGCTCTTCAACGGCCTCTTCGCCTCCCCGGCACTAGCCGCGCTGGACGGGACAAGCACCATCCCGGGCGGGTGGACCTCGCAGCACTATATCCAGCTGCCGAAGCAGCTCGCGTACGTGTGCGCCTGCTGCAGCTACACGTTCGCCGTCACCGCCCTCCTTGCAATCCTGATCGACCGCGTGCCGGGGTGCGCGCTGCGGGCGGGGGAGGAGGCCGAGCAGGTGGGGATGGACGAGGACCAGGTGGGCGAGTTCGTCCAGGACTTCGTCGAGGTCAGGAGGGACTATCTTGCCTGGGGCCTCGCCACGCCCGCGGGGGGGAGGAGCGAGGGCGACCTGCCCGGGAAGTTGGACTTGCGCGAGATCCTGCCTGGGAAGGGCGGGGCGAGGGAGGCGCGGGAGGCGGAAGCGAGCCACGAGGTCGTCCCCGTGAGGGAGGGAGGGGCGGAGAAGGAGCCGGAGCCGGAGAAGGAGACGGAGACGGAGAAGCGAGAAGGAAGGATCCGATGGGAGGAGGACGGCCCCGCAGGGAACGGGCATGCGCTTGAGATTGGCCAGGGGCGCACGAACGGGTGGGCCGCGGAGCAGCGGGAACTGTAGAAGGCCCAGGGGGGGCTGCCGAGTGCTGGAGGACATCAAACATCAAACTTCGATCATCAATCATACGGAGACAGAGGCAGAGGCACAGGCAGGAGCCACGCGCTGGCAGGAGACATTCGGGCCGTCTCGTCTGTCACTTGCTGCTGCTGATGATCCGTTGGCTATCCTTGGTAGACGGGCGGATGCTCGGCGTCGGAAACGGAAAGGAACATCCGCAGGTTGGCTTAGATATACCGCTGACAATGCATGGGAACCGAAGCGTGTACGGTTAGACCCCAAGGATCTTTTTTCCATTTTGTACCGGTCCTCCGATTTGAGAGCAAGTACCGACGCCAGGCGGAAAGGCCACAGTTTCACAGACTCACAGTCTCACAAGTTAAGCAGGACCAGCTAGTGAGCAGGTAAGACGGGCGCTCAGTCCTCAGTCAGAGTAACTTGAAGAAGAGATGGGGGAGAGAAGCCAGGGCGGTCCGAAGCACTGCGAACGCATCCGGGCCCTAAACACCTTAAGTACGCCTTGCTGCCCTGCCTGCCACCTGCCAGAATCCAAACCCTGCCCGTGCATTTGTACTGCATTGATTCTGTGCCTGTGCGCACTACAGCGATGTGTTGTGAGGCGTCTGGGTGTGAGCGTGCTGCTGCCCTTATCACCTTCCGCGGCTTATCAGCGGGCTCTATTTTTCTCGCCCGATTCCCAAACCAAATTGCCCGGCCGGCCGGCCGCCCATCCGCCGGTCTCACACAACGGCACGATACTTCAGGGAACGCACGGGAGATCGGCTCGCACGTGAATGTCAGTGGCGGCGGCGGCGGCGGCGGCGGCAGCGGCGAGTCCTGCAGGGAACGGTGGTGCTCCGATGCTCGGTACGAGGTTGGGAGGCTGTGGAGTGGGAGCCGCACCAGACCGGAGCCGAGCTGAGCCGAGCCGGAGCATCGCGTCGCATCGGCGGGACCGGCGGCGGAGGCGGTCGAGCTTCCGGAAGGCTCGCGAGTCACTCGAGCTCCCCCTCGTCTCGCTCTACCTCGCTGCATCGTGCTTCGCTGTCCAGACGCCGTGCCGCTTTGGTTACCTGGTCGCACACTGGAACTGATGGTATCCCCCTCCCCTGGTGCTCGTGCGTCAGCCAGGCTTGTGCTGGCGGTCTATTTCGGCCTTCCCCCGTTGTTTGGGCAGCAGCGGTGATCATCACGGACGGCCGCGTGCTGCTGGGCGTAATCCTCTAATCGATATCGCCCACCCCTGCCTCCTGCAGTTTCACCTGCGCGCCAACAGACCAACAGAAGAACGATATCAATTAATCATCAACCGACCTACACCTGGGCGGTGGCCAACAATACAGTCCGATACGACAGAGTCCCATTAACGCGCCGGACAGCAGCAGCCGGAGCACCGCTTCGCGAGCCCATCATCCAGCGGCCGTTTGGCTTTTTCCGTCCTGCACAAGCACCGCATCTCGCCTCGCGCGCTCTCCGGCTCTCCTCCTCCTCTCCTCTCCTCTGTGACTCGCAGCCGGCCGTCGCCCCTTCCGCGCACGATGCTGTTCTTCCCTCTGCGCAACCGGGGGCCATATGTCCCCGTGCATGCGGTTGCGCTTGGAGCCTCCCCCCGTTCCAGGGTCTACGTGCACACTCCTGGAAGGCCTATCTCCCTCCCGGGCGTCCCTGCCAACAGCGCGTCACCGTTCACGGTGCTCCCGAAGGTGCCGAACGTCCTCGGAACCGGCTCGTCCCTGCCCTGCCACCCCTTGTACCGCTGCTTCCTAACCCTACTCCTCCTCCAACTCCTACTCCTACTCGCGCTCCCGTCTCCCGACTCGCGTGCGATAGCCCTGCCGCACCAGACCTGGTACCAGTACCGCTTTCGGTGCAGCATGTTGAATCCCGCCCGCAAAGGGAACATCGTTTGATCCATTTTCGGTGCTCGGTTTTACGATTGCGGTTGCGATGCCCGGCCACCAGGCGTGCTGTGACGCTACGCTGCGCCACCGTACAGCAGGCCGATAAGTAGCCTCCCGGCCCACAATTCTGACAGAACAGTACTTAAGCGTCCTGCTCTCCTCTCATCAAGGATACGGTGCTCCTTCTGCCCTCTGCCTCCCCCACTCCCCTGCCTTCACTCCCACTCCTTCCCCCCTAGACGCTGTACTGTACGCCCTCTCCTCTCCCCTCCCAAGGCCGGGAATCGCTAACCCCACCGCGCACACAGAGACCCCCACCACCGCACCCCGCACAAAAGATGGAAGTCACCTCCCTCGTCGTCGCCGCCGCAGCCTTCGCAGTAGCCTACACCGCCGAAGGGCTCCCGCGCAAGATGCCCGTGCGTGCCCCCTCCCTTGCCCCCCCCCCTCCCGTGCTAACGGCCCCTTCCCTTCCCTCGCAGAGCATCCCCAACCTGCGCCTCCCCGCCCTGTCCAGCCCCGCCGCCGCGGCCGCCGCCCCGAACGCAGTGAGCAAGCGCAGCCGCAAGGTCAGGATCGTGCGCTTTGCCGAGGTTTCGCGGGACTGAGCCCTGCGCCTGCGCTACCCTAGGCATCGCTGTTCCACAGCGTCCTCTGGGCTCCCCCGAGGGTCGACTGATAGATCGGTTATCTGGCTGGTTGGGTGATTCAGTGATTGGGATTGTGATTGGGATTGTGATTGGGATCGGGGTTGGTGATGGCATCGCATGCCCGGGCACATCACGCCCACGCGGCCATCACCAGCAGGGCGTGGGCTTCCCTCATCGTTTATTCAGGGCTGTATGATCGTATTCGTAATCATGTTTATGTTGCTGTATTGTAGAATATCATGCTATAGAAGCGTGAAGCGTGTTGACACACCATCCCAGCTCGACGGCTGCATCCCGAGTCTGCTCCGGGCGCAGGGCCAAGTTCAAACTCCAACATGGCTCGAGCTTCGCTACAGGCACCCGGGGGAGTGCCTGCTGTCCTGTCTCCAGAACCCAGAACCTTCGCACGGCCAGGGCCGTATCAGGGCGTTAGCCAGTCATCCCTCCATCTTCCTCGGCCGCATCGCAAGGCTGTGAAGGGCGCGGGTCCCGCGAACCGAGCCAGCTGCAGTTACGGCCAACAGGGCGCCGCACGTGACCTGTTGGACAATTCTTCCCGCGCTTCCAAGCGCACTGCGAAGGCTCCTCGGTCCCGCGCGTGCTGATACTGTCGTGCCCCTGAGGTGGGCCCACCGCCTCGCTGCATATACTTGCCGCCGGCTGATAAGTGGATACGAGGTTGCGAGTGTGATGGGTGAGCATGGCTGGCCGGACGGAGAGGGAGGTGAGGCCACAGATCCGGTCCGGGTGCCATTTTATGATGCATGTACCTGATTAATATACAACAAACGAAGAGGGAGCATCGCTGTACATCGAGCGTGTGCGTGAGATCGTGAGAGACAGTCGGAGCAGGCACCGCGCCCGAGGGGCTATAACCAAGGAAAGGCGGAAGAAAAGGGATACGGTAGCAGGAGCGCGAGGGAGAAGCCTACGGCTCCTCCTCCTCCGTGACTGCTTCCCAAGCAGGCCTAATGCCGGCCCCGATGGCGATGCCGCCGGCAAAGCCGATCGCGCTCGGCCGCGGCCTGAAACTCTCCTTCTTGCTCCTGTGCTGCTGGGCCTTGCGAATGCGCTCCTCGGTCGCGCTCGGGATGCGCACGGTGCTCCCGAACACGCTGCTGCTCGTCGGCAGCCGCATGGTCGTCGTGGGCGGGGCGCCGTACCCGAGCTTGCCGTAGCCCGTGACGGCCACGCTCGCGCTGGCGGAGCGCACGGCGGTGGCAGGCAGCTTGCCAGCCGTGTGCGGGACGGCGAAGCCGGGCGTCTCGTACACGTTGGTGGCGATGCCGAGCGGGCGGGCGGAGCGCGCGGCGGGCGGGGCGGTTGCGGGGGGCTGGGGCCCGTGCGCGATTTTCTGCCGCTTGACGGTGGACGGGTTGGCCAGGGCCGAGGGCGCGCGCTTGCGCGCGGGCGGCTCGGCGGGCGTCTGGGAGCGCGCCGCGGGCGGTTTGGCGCCTTTGTGCAGCTGTACGTGTGCTGGGGTCAGTTGGGCTGCCACGAGCGCGCGGGGCAGAGGTGAAGTGAGGCAAATGCGCACCCGCTTGTTCTCTTTCTGCATCTCGGACGCGGAGATGCTCTCCTCGATGAGGCCCCTGAGCGGCTGGCCATAGACGAGCAGGACACGGTCGTGCTGCGCTTCCCAGGCGGGGACGACGTCCAGGAGCTCCTTCTCGAGCTATTCACAAGCAGCATCAGCGCTTGCACCCTCGCACAGAGACTGCCCAGGCCGCTCGAAAGGGCCGGGGCACCCGCTGCCCAGGATAGGAAATGGGAGCGTGGCGCACCTTGGGCTTCTCCCTCTGCACCCGCTTGCGCATCTTCTCCTCCCTGAGCAACCGGCCCGCGTCGCCCCTCTTGCCGAGGAGCCGGGTCGGGTCCTGCGCAGCAGCCTCGAGCTCGCGCTCCTCGTCGCAGAGCTGGAAGTACTTCTGCACATGGGACAGGATCGGCGCCTTCTCCGCGCGCTCGGCGCGCAGTCGCTCGATCTCGTCTTCGTGCCGCGTGAGGAGCTCCTCGGAGTGGTCATCTGCGGAGGGGGGGGGTCAGTACACTGAGCTGCCTGGGTGGACGGAGGAGAGAAGCGCACGGTCCTCGGGCGGGGCGAGGAGGATCGAGGTAAAACGAGCACTGTCGGGGGATGGGACTGCGAACAAAAACGAGGACGCACCATCGAAGAACGGGGCAAACCTCTCCCTCTCCTCTTCGCCATACATCATCTCGTCCCAGAGGGCCTGGACCTCCTCCCGTGCGTTCGAGACGAAGAGGACCATCTTCTCGCGCTTGAGCGCCTGCATGCGCTCCAGCTCGTGCTCGTACTGTCCAAATGAACGGGTCAGCGTCGGACTCCGGTATGGGCACCGGCAAGACTGTGAGCCAGGGCAGGGAGGGAGAAGCGGTTGGCGGAGGGGGGGGGGGGGAGTAGGACGGCGTGACAGAATGGATCAGAGCTCGGGACGCACCGCCAGCACACAGCGCTCGCTGCTCCCCCTGTTGGCCTCCACAAAGCCGTCCACCTCGTCTTCCCGCACGCCGAGGCGGCGCCACAGGCCCTCGAGGGTGTCGTATATCTCCTGGATGCGGCCTTCGCGCTCGGCTTTCAATGCTTCGAGCTACGGCACAGAGGGAGAGCGGGGGTCAGCCATGCGCGCAGGGGAGGGGAAGGGAGGGAGCGCGGGCAGGGGCAGGGGAAGGGACGGACCTGCTGCTTGAGCGCCTCGGCCCACTGGGTGACCGCAGGCGTAGGGTCGATGCCCTCCATGCCCGTCAGGTCGTCGCCGGGCTCAAAGCCCTCCGTCTCGACCTCCTCGAGGCGGGCTATGAACCTGCTCTGCGTGTCAGTGTTTCCCACGGCAGGACGCTTGCGAGGAGGGGGGCGCGGGGAGGGAAGCGGGAGAGGGAGAGGCTGGACAGGGCCCAGGAAGGGGGTGGCAGGCCTGGGGAAGGAAAGCGGGAAAAGGGGATGGGATGGGATGGGAATGGGACGTACTGCGCAAAGAGCGCCTCGGGCTCCGCGCTCGTCATAGGGCACGCCTCCCCTCGCGCGCCGCCCGCGCCGCTCGCCGAGGCCGTAGAGGCGCGCAGGTGATCGCCCGGGGTCGGCGGGGAGGGGAAGGGCAGGACGAGGTCTGTGTGGAGGTAGAGGAGGTCGGAGAAGAGGTGGCAGAGGTGCGTGAGCCGGGAGGTCTGCAGGTGCGGGTCAGCTTGCCCCGGGCGGGCGGGGAGGAGGCATGGGAGGGGGCTGGGCTGGGAGGGGAGGGAAGGGAAGGGGGAAGGGGGAAGAGGGGACGTACGATCTCCGCCTTGGCCCTGACGAGCTCATGCTCCAGCGCATCGAACCTCTCGGGGCTCACGTCCTCCAGCTCCGGCTCCGGCTCCGGCTCCACATCCCTCTCTCCCCCCAGCTCCGAGTGCGCCTCGTTCGCCTTGTGGGCCTCGCGGGCCTCGCCAGGCTGACTGTGCGAGGCGGCGGTGCTGGTTGAGGCTGCGGAGTGGCGGCGGGCAGCTGGGGCGGGGGCGGGGGCGGGGCTGATGTGCAGGTAGGCGGCGGGGAGGAAGCCTGCTGGGAGGGAGGGGGCGAGGGCGTGTAGGCGGGCGGCGAGGACTGGGGGCGATAGGGCCATAGGCATGCGAGTCAGCCACTGTGGGTGGAAAACGGGAGATGGGAGGAGGGAAGAGAGGGCGTACGGGAGAGCTGCTCGAGCTTGGCCGCGTGCAGCCCGGAGAGCTTGTGTTCCTGCTGTGTGAGCAGCTCGAGCCGGCGGGGGAGGACCTGGTGGGACGCAGCCGCACTGATCAGCGCGCCTCGCACAGCACGGGCGAGGACCGACGCACCTCGTTCTCCTCCACGCTGCCGTCGGCGATGCCGTTTGCCCAGGCGCCGAGGGTGCGCCTGAGGGTGCGGACGCGGATCTCGACGTTGGTGCAGCGTGCGTGCCAGGCGCTTACCTCGTGCTGGCGGCGGGTGAGGTGGTGGTCGATTGCGCGGAGGAGGGCGTCGCGGAGGGAAGCGAGGTCGTGTGCGAGTGCGTCTGGGGGCAGGGCGAGCGTGTGGTGGAGGGCGGGGAGGGCGTGGGTGAGCGCTTGGAGGGGCGCTTGGAGTGCTGGGAGGAGGGTGCTGGGCGTGAGGGGGAGCGGCGCGGGGTGGGCCATGCTGTGGTTGGGTATCGCTGGGTGTCGCCGGCCGATGCCTGTTCAAGTGCGAGTGCGGGAAGGAGCACAGTCGTTGGCTTGCGGGGGTGGACCTGGGGATGAATGCGCGGGGCGTGTGCAGAGCGGCAGTGTGTGTTGACACCGCGGGAAGAGGGCAGAACGAGCGGCACGGACGCGCACCATCACGTGACAACTGATTTCATGACAGTCCGTCAACGAACCCGAACCCGATAAGGGTCCTCCACCACGGTTTCCCAACGGCTTCCCTTCTCCGGGGCAGGGGCAACCAACGGCCGTATCCTCGCTCATGGACGACAGACGGGAGAGCCGGGAGGCGGGAGGCGGGATGTATCCCGGTCCCGGTCCCGGAATTAGTGTATATACCCGCACCTCCCTCTCCTCTCCTCTCCTCGTCCCTTGACAACAACAACCGCGATGGACCGCCTAGACCAGCTCGAGAAGGAGCTCCTCCTCCCCACCACCACCGCCTCCGGCCCCACCTCCGCCCAACCCGCCGCCGCAAAGCCCCACCACCGCAACACCCGCCTGCGCCTCGCCCTCGCCGCCTTCGCCGCCCTCCTCCTCCTCCAAGCGCTCTTCTCCGGGCCCCACCTCCTGCTCTTGCGCGCCCTCGCCCCCTCCACCGCACCCGCACCCACAGCCAATGCCAACGCGAACGCGGTCGCGGACGCGGAGAGCATCGTCCGCACCACCGGCATCGGCTCCGGCATCGCCTGGTTCCCCTGCCCGGACCTGACCGAGTTCGAGTGCGCCTTCCTGACCGTCCCTTTATCCTACCTGCACCCCGTCGTCGGCGAGACCGTCTCCCTCGCCTTACGCAAGTACCCCGCCCAGGCCCCGGCAGAGCTGTACCAGGGCACCCTATTCACCAACCCTGGCGGGCCCGGCGGGTCGGGCACGGCGTACTTGGTCGAGCGGGGCCCCGCGCTTAGTAAGATCTTGGGGGGCAGGTACGATATCCTGAGCTGGGATCCGAGGGGCGTCAACATGGTGCGTCCTCGGCGCTTCTCGCGCCCCTGCTCCTCCGTCCCGCTTCGCGCCGTGCTGATCCTGATCCCGCGTTGGGGGGGTAGACGACCCCGCCGCTCGGCTGCTTCCCGACGGACTACGCCGAGTTCCTGCAGGACTACAAGCAGACGCAGCTCGGGCTGCCCATGTCCCCGCACTACGCCTCGCTGCCCGCGGCGGCGGCGGGTGCAGACGAATGGTTCGCGCGCACCGAGGCGTACTTCCAGGCGACGGTCGCCTCGTGCGCGAAGCACGGCAACACGGCGATGCTCCAGTCCGTGTCCACGCCCTTCGTCGCGAGGGACATGGTGTCGATCCTGACCGCGCTGGGGGAGACGGAGCGCGCGCGCGGGCTCCAGTACTGGGGCTTCTCCTACGGCACCATCCTCGGCGCGACCTTCGCCGCCATGTTCCCCGACCTCGTCCACCGCCTCGTCCTCGACGGCGTCTCCGACAGCGCGCTCTACAGCACGGACATGTTCACCTGGGGCAAGAGCGGCATGAACGACACCCACCTCGTGTACGCCGGCTTCCTTTCCGAGTGCGCCAGGGCCGGCCCAGCCCGCTGCGCCCTCGCCCGCGGCGACGCCGTCACCGCGGACGAGCTCGGGCACGCCATCTTCGCCCTCGAAGAACAGCTCCTGCAGAATCCCCTCCCCGTCCCGTACACGGGGCTCAACTCGGGCATCCTCACCGCCGCCGATGTCCGCTTCGCCGTGCGTCCTCCCTTCCCCCGAACCCGCGAGCGCTGACCACGATTAACCCCCCACCCCCCCCCCC